>CP137671.1:3273031-3293113 GCA_037976565.1 Mesocentrotus franciscanus
CTCTGGGGTAAGTTTGTTTGGCATCGATCAGTCTTTACGTTGTGTACATTTTGATATATAAATGTTCTTCCTGTGGTTGGTTTTGTGTGGGTTCCTTTTAACACTCCAAGTCCAATGAAATCAGACATCGAAATAGTATCTGGCAATTAAGATGAGCGGCACGGCGTTTATAATATCCGTCGAGCCGGGGCGGGCCTGACCTCTTCCCGGCCCGGCAGCGTCCGTTAGCCGTCATGCGATGCAACCATGCACGACCAATTTGTATATTTTGGTTACCGGCAGAAATGCAGTGGAAGCTAAACAACTGTTGTCCTGTTCCTTTACTTTTATTTTGCACGTTTATTTGGTGTTTGTATTAAGTGTAAACTGACCACTCTGTCGATCGGATTGAGACTGAGAATTCTCTTTATCAATTCATTATTCAGGCAGCTGTGCAGCTCTTTTCAATCAAACTAGAGCAGAGTAGAGTAGAGTAAGAGTATAATTATAAAGACATCTTGTTGTGAGACTTGTCTGCTAAGGCCCAACTTCAAACTCAACTTGTATTCAAGACAGCACGTGTTATTTTTCTTTATCATAGATCTAATTGGGATCTACTAAAGCCTGGGTTCTTAATTATTTTGCATGGTGGCGCCAAAAATTGTGAAATCAAGTCCGCGGGGCAATGCGTAAAAGAGGATGTTTTAACAGCAACATATTTAATTAAAAATGCAAAAAATTTGCAAGTGGCACGATAGAAAGATAAGGTCAGTGCCCGTGTCAGTGGCATTATGAGCCAAACATTTTGAGGGGGCTGAAGTTTTGGAAACGGTGCACCATAGTATAGAAGAAGAAAAAATGCGAGCATCATTTTTGTAATTCATAATTAATTCTGTCATAGATTTGGTTTTTCATTTGGTTTATTTGATTTGTCCTCATCTTAGAAAAAAGGAGGGTATAGGCCTACCAGCAAAATATCAGAATATCAAAGAGTCTTATCGGCCAGATATTCAAAGAAACTCAATGCAAATTATGATGTTAATTAAAAAAAACACAATAAAATATTTCAACTTATAAAAAACATTTTCGTCAAAAGTATGCCAGTTGATAAGGTACCCAATTTAATTTTTGGAGAAAAAATAAAATTAAATGCTGCATGAATAGATGCATTCGGGGTGGCCTGTACAAACATCCCCCACACACTTTTCAAGAAAGAAACAATAATTTTGATATAAATAAATTATTATTTCATTACTGATAATCCATTCTTAAATGCCATTAAAAATGCTTAAATTGGTTCAATTTTTTTAATGTTTGTCCCAGGATCATTTCAGCTACTGCATGGTGATGAAATAGGTTTATCACAACCTACATTGTCAAAACTCATAGCAGATGTCTCTTCTCAGCTAGCAGCCTGGCGTAGGAGATACATTTGTTTCCCAGACCAACTTCATGGCATTCAACAGGCATTCTACGACTACTCAAACTTCCTGGAGTCATCGGGGCAATTGATTGCACCCATGTTCCCATTCAAAATCCTGGTGGAGAGTTTGGCCAAACATTCATAAATCGCAAGGGCAGGTCATCGATTAATGTTCAGGTAAATAAATAAATTCTACAGTACTGTTGTTCAATAAAATGTAAGCTATTTCCAGTTATTAGCTTTCCTAGAAATGAAATCACTCATTTTGTAAAAATATGGGATATCCACCACTAAGTACTCAAGTGTGATATTTTCTCTTTTTGTTGTTGTGTTTACTGAAATGCAGGCAGTCTGTTCATTTGACGGTACTTTGACTAACATCGTGGCTCGCTGGCCAGGTGGGACCCATGATTCCAGGATATTCAGAGAATCGGCGCTGAAACAAAGGCTTGAACAAGAAAGTCATGAGCCCAAGTGGCTCCTCGGTGACAGTGGGTATGTATTTTTTTCCTTAGTCCTCAAAAATAGAATTTAAAAGGGGTAATCATTCATTGTTGTGGGAAATCCTAAGGTTATGAAGACTTTTCATTCGTTTTACTCATTAAACCCATACCAATAGAAATCAATTTTTGAATAACTAACTCCTCTGCATCCAACTGGGTTGGTTTCAAAATGCCCACCTGGAAATGTAATCATTGTAACCAAAATGCAATGCAAATTCACAAAAAGACTACACTCTTGTTTTCATGTTAGTTGATGAAGGTTCTCTGTTGATGGATGGTTTTTGCTCTTTTCCATTGTGAGTTTATCAACAAAAAATAAAGAACATCATAGGGATGTAAATCTGTATTGCCTTATAATTTTATAACACTCCCCCAAAAAAGTTTTTTTAATGTTTTAACATCTTGAACTTTCATTTCTTTTTCTCCTGTAGGCCTATTATACTGTTTTATGAACTTTATTGATTTCTGTTTTTAGTATTCAAATGGATGAACTTAGAATAAATCGCAAATGAAAAGCATACAGAGGATGCAAACACATATCCTATGAATCAATGATAAATAGATTATAGAGTTTTATCATGGATGTACTTTTTTTCTTCTTCATTTCTATATAGATATGCCTGTCAGCCATTCCTCATGACACCTCTTCTACATCCCGGAACGGCATCAGAAGAGCATTATAACAGATCACATAAAAGAGGTCGCAATGTCATAGAAAGAACATTTGGCAGAATGAAGAGGAGGTTTCCTGCCTGAATGGTTTACGTTTGAAGTTGCAAACAACACTTACAGTAATTGTTGCAGTTGCAGTACTATGGAATATTTCTATTCAGCACGGCGACCCAGAAGTGGATGGAGAAGTGCTGCCTGAAATTCCTGGTGATCATTTGCCTCCCCTGGTGTTAACAACTTAGAAGGTCAACTGAGAAGGCAAAATCTGATAAGAGAGCATTTTGCATGATCGAGAGAAAGCTCATCTGATGATGTACCCACTTTGTTTGTGCCATGTCCATAAGTAATGTTTCAGAAGCTCCATTCACTCTGCAATACGTTCACCATCCCTTTAATATGGAACCTGAGGGATCTTCCATGAAACTGCTCTTAACTTTAGGTATGAACAACTTCAAGAATGTCTAGTGGTGTTGAATGGAATTTTCAGAAATGTTCTGTTGGAAATTGTAACCAGCTTCCATTGTAATTCTGATCATTCAACAACTAAAAAAAGAAAACTGTAGCAAAACTATTGTTTGCATTAAAAACGATTGGTAAATTATTTTTTTTTAAATATCCACCATCATTCATGTGTTTAAAGAGAAAGACCAGTTCTGGTCATGCGATTGCATTGTGAAAGAAACGTTGTGGAATCGATCAAAAAAGGTTGATCATCTAGCATATAAGTATTGGTATGTACTGCAAGGTTCTGGAATCATCAAAATGATTAGAAATTTGGCCCAGTCTTGGTAAAGTTACAAGCACTGTACACAGAAAGATGTATATGGGACTACGCGACCACGTGCGCGATATCTATTTGGTCCCAATAGATATAATAATTTACCAAATATATCAATTAGTAGGCGGTTTCCCGACTTTCCCGGCAAAATTTGTATCATCACGTATTAGTCAAAACATATTCTTTCACATGATTGGTAATGAGAGCTTCCATTTCATTTTGTTGAGAGAGGGGCGTTTCCAAAACTGGTCTTTACCTTTAAACTTCATTTTAGAACACAAATATATCCTTGACTTTCCATATTTCAATTCGTTCTTAGAAGTACGTGTTTGTCAAAAACAGCTTAAAAATGCTCAATTGTGTCTGATAGGTGGAATCACAATTCACAGCGCCGCCTATCATCACTAGTGTTTAGTGATGTTTATTACTAGTAATGAATTATTTGAAATATTGAAGAAAAAAAAAAGGATGTGGCATATGAGATTTTTTTGAACATTCTTGATGGAGAATGTTTGGAAAGCATGTCTGCGGTCAAACTTTGGTGCTTTTTCAAAAACATCAGTCTAACTGACTGATGACTTACATACTTATGACTTTTTGATCATTTCATTTGGTTGCTGTTATTATGCTGCGCTGCATCGGCTGAAAGATGTCAGCCAAAGAGCTGAAAATTTTGTCCTGTCGCTGCTTGGTGGTTGTGGAGATGTTAATTGTGAATCCACTGTATTATCACATGCCCTCCGAATATTGTTCAAGTCGAGATCCTTTTATACAGAATTGCACAGTATTCATGTGTAATATTTGTTAAGATGTTTAATCTTATATTCAAAGTGAAAAACATTCAGCAAGGAATTTCAATGTAACAAATAATTCACAGATGCACAAAGTACACTTCAAGAACTCAAATTATTACTCCTTCAATGACTATGTAAGATCAAATGATGCAGTTGCCAAACGAACCAAACACAACTATGATCTACATCAGTAATCTTCTGGTTTTTGGAAACATGGCAAATGCGTAGACTCACCTCTGAACGAGGTACTGTAAACCTCAATGGGTAACACACGCCCGTCTGTCTGTACTTTAATTTGTGAATAGGGCCTTCTAAATGTCGTGCCAGATAGGCTTTGACATAGGCCTACATGTAATTTCATATGATACCGGTAGTACGTTTTGCAATCTTTTTGGCATAGAAAAGAAATTTTACTTTAAATCAACAAGTTGCCATCAAATATTGAAATAGAGCAATGGATGAACAAAGACGCGGGTAAACCATGGTTATATTTCAAGTTGGCTGTTCAGTAGGTCAATTCTCTTTAATTGTACCTTCTTCTCAAGTTCCAGGATTTCCAATTTGAGTGCATGTTCCTTCTCCATGTGTTCCATTTTGGTCTTGTGTTCCTGCAAAGCAAGGTCTTTCATGGCTTCTTCCAAGGATGGAATAGGATGGGGGAAGGAGATGGCGTTCTCTCACGTCTCTGTCTCTTAGATTTTGTCCTGAGAAAGTGAAAATTTGATGGTATTTATTTATTTATGTATTTACTTATTAATATATTATATATATAATTCATCAATTCATTTATTGCTTAATTCAATTACAATGTTTCTTGAAGTACTCAAACTGCGATAATTCTAATGTTAGCGTATTGTTTCTTGCCTACATGAATTTATTTATTGTAATTTGTGAGAATTTATTTATTGTAATTTGAGAGACATTGTTAAACTTACAGTGTAAAAATGTATAAAGATGAGCGAGAATAAAATATGATTTTTATTCCTCTTGTTATTAAATCTGCTATCAAGAGGTTCCTGATTTAGATAACTGTACTAAAATTGTCTTATTGTTATTTACTATGAATGGTACTAGTCCTCACCATGGGGAAGGAAGTGCTTGGTTGCTTGTTGATGTTGATGCAGAGTTGCAGATGGTAGTGGTCTCATTAAGAGGATGACTTGGGAGAGAGGGAGTGACATAGCTTGTTGATGTTGATGCAGAGTTGCAGATGGTAGTGGTCTCATTAAGAGGATGACTTGGGAGAGAGGGAGTGACAGTGTGTTGTTCTTCATCATGGTCTTTAGTCTCTTGACGTTGTAGGTTGAACTCAGGGATGTCGTCAGAACTAGTTATAAGAATACAAACGTACACCAATATTGCGTAAATAAATCCTACATGTAAGTAGAAACTATGTGAATCCACTTCTTACTGCAACCCCCAAATAAAAATATGTTACCCCCACACACACACACACATACACACGTACATGTACGTACAAAAGAATTTAAAGAAATATCTAGCTCATGGCAACTTCATAATTCAAGTATTTTAAAAATGGATACTATCATTGATTTCTGTAAGGCCAGATGACTAATATGTATTTTGGGCATAGCATCCATATCAAATCACAAATTAGAATATGCTTTCATAAAATAATTAGGGTTATATTCAGGAAATATGTTTCTAGTAAATAATGTAGAAAGATAGCCTACATGTATGTCAGGTCAATTATAAAGTTTGGGGAAAAGATGGGCCTGGCAGTGAGGGACATTTTTATTCGATATAATATTGTGTAATTCCAATTTTCCTCACAATAATTGGCAGGGTGTCAATATGAGGGGGGCATGGAAAACATGTAACCAAAAATATGAAGTGTGGGGACACAATAGGTTATGCCCCCCCCCCTACCCCAGAAAAAAAAATATGTCCCCCAAAGTTGATGTGCCCCCCAAGTTTAGCTGAAGAGCTTTTCTTAATATTGCTTGTGAGCATAATTATGTTTGGTGTATGTTCTCCCCCACAAAAGATTTGTCTGCACCCCAAATTTTAGGCTGAGAACTTTTTATTTGCTTGTTAGCAAATAATTGGTATAGATCTATGTCCCTCCCCGAAAAAAAGATTACCAAACTAAAAAAATAAAATAAAAATAAAACAGTACATAAAAATTGTGTCACCCCAAAACTTGTTTCACTTACCCCCAAAAAAAAAACACGATAAAGAGTCAATGATCGATCAAAGCTTACATGACATATACACATAACTTGTGCAGTTCCAACCTTTTTTTCAATAGGGCATGAGCGTCAACCTAGTTAGCGCTAGTGTAATTTCGTATCCATTTTTTGACCCGTAAATCCGGCGTGGAGATACCCTACTAAACATAGCCTACCAATAATCAACTAAATCCTCATTCATTATTTGAACAATTGATGAAGATTTAGGCCTAGTTGATTTTTGGTATGTTTTAGTAAGGTATCTCAATGCCGAAGTTACGGGTCAAAAATGGATACGAAAGTACACTAGCGCCTCAACCGGGGGAGGCAAAATTTAAATGAATTAAATGAAGCTGAGACCAGGTCCATGCTTAGCTAGCCTATCTCGAGCCCAATGTCTAACTGATGGGCTATATATATGCTTTGAACATGGATAAATGAAATAAATAAAGCTGAGTCCAGGTCCATGCTTAGCTAGCCTATCTCGAGCCCGAGGTCTAACTGTTAAGGCTATATAGGCTTTGAACATGGAATTGGTCCTACTGGAATTAGATCTAGGACTAAACTTTTCAGCATGCATGCACGTACGTACGTGCACCGGCACGGCAATCACGAAGTGCGTGTGTGGCCGCCCGCGCTAAGTACGGTACGTCTGTACTGGTCTATAATTAAACGCGCTGATGTTTGAGTTGCGAATCGATTCAGATGTTTTTCTTTTGACCATCCGTCAATCAGATTTAAATCATGATATGAAAAAGTAAGATATATGGGAATATGGTTTATGTACCTGAAATAAAAAATACCTAGCCTGGCTAATTGCATGGCTAATTGCATGGCTAATTACAGGTATCGTATAAAGGTTGTTTATTCAGGCAGTGTAGTTTGGTTATTTAGGAATGTGATTATTTACTATGTTCAATGTTACATTTCCTTCCTTCTCTCTCTCTCCCCTCTCTCCCTTTCTCTCATTGTACGGTACGTCTGTACTGGTCTATAATTAAACGCGCTGATGTTTGAGTTGCGAATCGATTCAGATGTTTTTCTTTTGACCATCCGTCAATCAGATTTAAATCATGATATGAAAAAGTAAGATATATGGGAATATGGTTTATGTACCTGAAATAAAAAAATACCTAGCCTGGCTAATTGCATGGCTAATTGCATGGCTAATTACAGGTATCGTATAAAGGTTGTTTATTCAGGCAGTGTAGTTTGGTTATTTAGGAATGTGATTATTTACTATGTTCAATGTTACATTTCCTTCCTTCTCTCTCTCTCCTCTCTCCCTTTCTCTCATTGTACCTCCCCTTTTCTCTCATCCTCTCTCTTACTACCCCTTTCGCTATATCCCTCTCCCTTTCATCAGCTACCTTCCCCTGCTCTTTTAGTTTTATATCTCCTGCTAGTACATCCTTTCATTTAATGTATATAAACAAACACAATATAATTCTTTGTATTGTCATTATGCTATTGTCTGTATTGATGTATTTACTATGCTTTGTAACTATTGTACATGTATAGACTTTATAGATCACTGTACTGTTTGTAAATTGACCTTTTCAGCTTTGTGCTGCTGGTCGATCATTATATATAAATTAATACAATAATAATAATAAATAAATAAATATGTCGAAAATAAAAACTTACTAGGTGATGTCGAATTCCTGAGATAGATGTATCACTTTCGCCAATTTCGGGGCTCCGCCAAGATATTCGAGGGCAGACACTGCCTCATCGTTGTGTTGCGTCAGAGTCGCATCGTCATCGAAGGGTTATGAATCTGCTTAAATTCATTCGGGATGATATCCCGCAGGATCGAGGTCAAGTGTGAGACTTTTTTTTCTATTTGACCTCCTCCAGTTCTCATTACATCTTGTCTGTATTGGCTCCATTCAGTCTTCGCCGTTTGCTTCATGCGCTTCCATTGTTCTAAACAGGATTTAGCCCCCCCTTGTCGTCCGTATCGGGCATGAAACCGTCGAGAAATTTCATCCCAGGCACTTGATTTTCCTGAAACTGTTTCGTAATCATTCCTTTTGGATTCCACGACATTTATCTTGTCAGATACAAGATGGACGAGGTAATTTTTTTCGTCCGCTGTCCAGTTTGCGGCCCTCGGACCTCTTTGTTTTGCGGTACCGATTTGTGAAGCCATCTTGAGAACCGGAGATGAGATATAGAGCAGACGATGCGCTATAGATCAACTGAGCATGCGCAGTAGAAGCAGACTACATCTCCATGGTGAATGATCTGTGGTTGTACATTTTAGCTGGGATTAAGATTTAGTCTAGACTTAGTCCGAGGTTTAGCTAGACCTTGCTATCAGAATACCAACCAGAGATAATCTACACTTAGTATGAAGGTCCCGACTAAGTGCTGATTAGCTAAGCTCGGGTTAACTTTAGTTCAGAGGAACTAACTATAAATTAGTAGAATACCGCCCCCTTTCTTTAACTGTTTCGGTGCTAACTCTAAGGGGGCGTGGTTTGCCAGCGGCCGTTTCCCTGCTGTATTTACCCAGACGTCTAACGTCTATGATATTAGTGGGTGGAGCATCAATCTTTGTGAGTATTGCCCGAAACAAGTTAGTATCTTCCTCTTTCCTAATCTTATCATCTATGCTATCACTCTCCTGAACGTTGAAAACCACAGCATTCAGTTTTCTTACCTCTCTCTCTTCCATTTCACTCACACAGAGTCCAACATCTTTGTTTGCATTTGTTTGTTGATCCACTTTCATGGAGTCCAAGTCAGATTTGACTGCTGTGAGTTGTGTGTGGATGGAAACAACCTCAGACCTATCAGCCTTTTGGTCAATTTTGCCTATCAGGAGTTGTAGATTGGTTGTAAACATTTCCATAGCCTTGTCTAACTTATTCTCAATGCTGGAAAGTCTATCAATGCCAGTTGGAAGCTGTGCCTGAGCCTGAGGATCTTTCAAACCCATGGGGCATTTCCACTGTATCTCAGGCTTAGATAACAACTTCTTTTCAGTTTTGTTGTATGGTAAACACTTGAAACACATCCATCCACCACATAAACCACACTCTAACATGTCAACCTTCGTGGAGTCCTTGTACACAGAGTTACATGGGCAAATGCATGCCGTTCCATCTGAACTCACTGAAAGTGAAGCGTTGGACTGCAACAAGGATAATGTATTGTCAGCCCTACCAGTTTGTCTCCGAGAATGAGTCTGGAAAATTATCAGCAAATCGTCAGTGATTTTACTTGCAGCCATGATTTTCACCTAAGTCTGCCCGCGGCAGTACAGCTAGTCAGTACAACTACAAGATACGTCTAGCTCAACAAAAAGCAAAAAATAATAAATAGATCTAAAATCCTTTTTATATATTTAATTAATTAATCAATTAAGTGTATACCCCACACAGGAGCTAGAAACCAACAGTCAGACACACACAGTACACTACATGTGCACACACACTAGTCATCAACGCACACTGGCACAATAATTTATGCACAGACCAAAAGTTGTCATGAAATTTTTAAATGTAGCTAGACAACCATATTTCAAGTTTTCAATATATGGTTGGCTAAACACTGGTATATAGGATGCAACATATACTTAACCCTAAAAAGGCCGGGCTATTTGAGGTCTTAATACGGCCGGGGGGCGAATTTGCGATTCCCAAACCATTCAGCTATGCGAGACTTTATGAGCAACGTGATTGGTCGAGAGAAGAAATAAATATTACGTCATTTACTGCACGCTCGGGCTCGCTCACAGCTGACACAGACACACAAACACTCCCAATGTTAGTCTGCAAGCACAGACTCTAATTTGACACTTTACGAAAGATATCATGTCTGAGGAAGTCTATCTACATGAAATGGCCTACTGTAGTCTCACGATTCAGACTCTGTATTTTGTACAGGTATGTGCCTGCAAACTACTCACATGCCTTAGAATTCTGCTACTGAAGGTGTGTATCAGTAACGCATAGAGAGAGATGGGTCAGTGAGACTCGAGGCGAGAAAAAAAAAGTGACGGGAATGAGAAATTTTGTAATGCCTAATCCTTTCATCAAACTCTGATTAATATTAGAACAACTGCTGGGCCTCGCTGCAACCCCTTTTTTCCCTCAGACTCAGGCTCTCATTTATACATAGACATCTAGACTAGTAAAGTTAGACTCCTCCCCCCTCCCCCAATAAATAATGTTACCATTTTTTATTTTTTATCATAGGTCTATAGATCTAGGGTCTAGATCTGAAAAAAAAAATTAAAAAATCATCCAATCGATATCTATATTTCATTAGAACATACTTGTATCTAACTTAAAAGATCTATCATCTAAATCTACATGTAACTTGTGTTATTGTCTATGTTCAAACAAGGCATGGCTAGGCTCAACAAAACACTCAGGACTGCACATACGCTATGTTGTTAATGTTGGGTACAATGCACTTCACACGCGAGCTAGCTACAGGCACATACAGGCCCACTGTTATCCATTGTTTATGTGCAGCCCATTCATGCAAACATCATTCCAAAAGTCATAGACACGGATCTGATCATGGCGACTTTATAATAAAATAATTAAATACAGGGTCTAAATATCTACTTACATGCAGATTTGGAAAATCATTTTGAAGATTTGATGGTTCACTCGGACTTGGCCCCAGACACATTCGCACCGCCATGATGAGATGGCTCGCGTCGATGTGGGCGTGTCTTTATAACTTTTAACCAATCACGTTGCTCAAAATGTTTCCCATAGCTGAATGGTTTGGGAATCGCAAATTCGCGGCCGGCGAGGGGTCATTATGGCCCCCCTAAGATCTTGGCCGTGAAACGGCCGATCGCCGCAAAAATTGGCACGCATGTCAAGTGAAGTGTGTAGAATACTATGGTATATTTATTTTTTGAAAAATTCATTCATTTCAATATTTATGGTAATTTATGCAAATAATTCACCTTTTTATCCATAAATATATAAGCATATATTCTTTATATTTAGGCATTCTTTTTCACTACATGTATTCGTTAGACCATTTGAAACAATAATACGACAAAAAATTTGGAAGAGCTAGGTTATTCCTTATGTTATCTCTTGTTTTGATCATTTCTTATGTATTTCATTGTTTTTTAACTTATATATTTTATTGTTTTAGTTGTTTTATTTCATTTCTAACTACAATTCAACAATTTTGACTCCTAAAACAAACACCTTAACTTTAAACAAAACCCAATAACCAATGTTTGTTTAAATTATCTCTTTTTAGGAAAAATGACATTTCCATATGTTTTGTACACAAATCACGAAAACGAGCGATTTTCGGGCTAACATGCAAAGACAAAAGGTCACGTGACTTTGTAACTGTACGTCCGATTTTCAATTTTTTATTTTTAAAGATGCGCAAGACTCGAAAGAAAAAAGTCAGCGAGCGGCGGGGCGCCATCCGTATGCGTTCCCGAACAATCCGAAAAATTGCGGAGGGGGCATAATGGCCCCGGCCTTATTAGGGTTAACCCTAATAAGGCCGGGCTATTTGAGTTCTTAATACGGCCGGGGCCATTATGGCCCCGTAAGATCTCGGCCGTGAAACGGCCGATCGCCGCGAAAATTTGCATGCATGTCAAGTGAAGTGTATAGAATACTATAGCAATTTCAATTTTTGAAAAATTACTCATTTGCATATTTATGGTAAATTATGCAAATAAGGTCAAAAATTCATATTTTTACCCATAAATCATATATTCTTCATATTTAAGCTTTCTTTTCCTACATATATATTTGTTAGACCATTTGGAATGATAATACAAAAAAAAAATTTGGAAAGCTAGGTTATTCCTAATGTTATCTGTTGTTTTGATAATTTCTTATGTATTTCATTGTTTTTTTTAAACTAATGTGTTTTATTGTTTTTGTTGTTTTATTTCATTTCTAACTATAATTCAACTATTTTGACCCCCTAAACAAACACCTTAAATTTAAACAAGACCAAATAACCAATGTTTTATCTCTTTTTAGGAAAAATGATATTTACATATGTTTTGTACACAAATCACGAAAATGAGCGATTTTCGGGCCGACATGTAAAGACAAAAGGTCACGTGACTTTGTAACGGTAGGTCCGATTTTCAAAAAATTGTTTTAAAAGATGCGCAAGACTCGAAAGAATAAATTCATGAAGCGGCGGGGCGTCATCCGTATGCGTTCCCGAACAATCAGAAAAATCGCGGAGGGGGGGGGGGAGGCATGATGGCCCCCCCCGGCCTTATTAGGGTTTAGGACTGCAATGTGAGTCAAGATGCCCCTGTGCAGATCAACTTGAGGTGCGAGTGAAAGTTTGATCAATGGAAAGTGCAACAGCTGGCTCGTGCATGCGCATGTGCAGCGCACGTGCACGTGCGCTTGCAGAATGATGCGTTTTGATAATTTCTTATGTATTTCATTGTTTTTTTTAAACTAATGTGTTTTATTGTTTTTGTTGTTTTATTTCATTTCTAACTATAATTCAACAATTTTGACTCCTAAAACAAACACCTTAACTTTAAACAAAACCCAATAACCAATGTTTGTTTAAATTATCTCTTTTTAGGAAAAATGACATTTCCATATGTTTTGTACACAAATCACGAAAACGAGCGATTTTCGGGCTAACATGCAAAGACAAAAGGTCACGTGACTTTGTAACTGTACGTCCGATTTTCAATTTTTTATTTTTAAAGATGCGCAAGACTCGAAAGAAAAAAGTCAGCGAGCGGCGGGGCGCCATCCGTATGCGTTCCCGAACAATCCGAAAAATTGCGGAGGGGGCATAATGGCCCCGGCCTTATTAGGGTTAACCCTAATAAGGCCGGGCTATTTGAGTTCTTAATACGGCCGGGGGCCATTATGGCCCCGTAAGATCTCGGCCGTGAAACGGCCGATCGCCGCGAAAATTTGCATGCATGTCAAGTGAAGTGTATAGAATACTATAGCAATTTCAATTTTTTGAAAAATTACTCATTTGCATATTTATGGTAAATTATGCAAATAAGGTCAAAAAATTCATATTTTTACCCATGAATCATATATTCTTCATATTTAAGCTTTCTTTTCCACTACATATATATTTGTTAGACCATTTGGAATGATAATACAAAAAAAAAATTTGGAAAGCTAGGTTATTCCTAATGTTATCTGTTGTTTTGATAATTTCTTATGTATTTCATTGTTTTTTTTAAACTAATGTGTTTTATTGTTTTTGTTGTTTTATTTCATTTCTAACTATAATTCAACTATTTTGACCCCCTAAACAAACACCTAAAATTTAAACAAGACCAAATAACCAATGTTTTATCTCTTTTTAGGAAAAATGATATTTACATATGTTTTGTACACAAATCACCAAAATGAGCGATTTTCGGGCCGACATGTAAAGACAAAAGGTCACGTGACTTTGTAACGGTAGGTCCGATTTTCAAAAATTGTTTTAAAAGATGCGCAAGACTCGAAAGAATAAATTCATGAAGCGGCGGGGCGTCATCCGTATGCGTTCCCGAACAATCAGAAAAATCGCGGAGGGGGGGGGGGAGGCATGATGGCCCCCCCGGCCTTATTAGGGTTAAGGACTGCAATGTGAGTCAAGATGCCCCTGTGCAGATCAACTTGAGGTGCGAGTGAAAGTTTGATCAATGGAAAGTGCAACAGCTGGCTCGTGCATGCGCATGTGCAGCGCACGTGCACGTGCGCTTGCAGAATGATGCGAAAGAACTGAGATAGATGTGACACATGTGGAAGAAATTCTGAGCTCATGGGTCCAGCTTGGAAGAGCTCCAACCGACATTTCTAGGTAATAAATCCTCATGGTAATATTAAAAGAACTACCGTGTGATATTTAGTCAAGTCTCAAGGACACTGTGTTGATCAAGATTGTGAATTTATTGTTGTCACTGTCGATGTCATTAATGTGATTGTGAACTTGGGCAATTCTCTAAGGGCGAGCGTGCATGCAGTAATTTAGTGACCGGTAATAACTAGCCTACTTTATTTTATTTGTATTAAACACGTATTGGCCTGGGGTAGGCCTATTGATGCAGATGGTTCTATATAGGACAATTACCCCTGGGCAATCGGCCAATTACCAGCGGGACAATTACCTCCTGAAGACAACCACCCAACGGGACAATTACCCCTAGAAAATTACCCCCTAGGACTCGGAGTAGGACAACTCCCCCCCCCCCCAAAAAAAGACAATTCTTTTATCAAAACCAATTAGTTTTTATCAGCCTATCGAAACTTAATGCACATATTAACCTCTACCTTGTTGATTCGTACCATGTTAACTTCATATCCATATGTTATCACTTTAGGAAGGAACTGGCTTGGACTTTTTTCTGGCCTCCTTCAGAGGAAGGAGCCAACCGTTTTTGTTGGTGCTTTGAGGAACACCAAGGAAGCCAGGACAGTGTTCGAGAGAAGCGCCTATTCATGCTCTTCAATAGGGACTTAGATTTACACGACGAGAGCGTGGACTGCCGCGTGTGACATTAGGGCCTTTTCGTTTGTCACGTCCACATAGACGACGTCAAAGATGTGACGTCATTTCGGCGATTTGCGCATGCGTCGGGTCGTCTCACGTCGTCAGGCCAAATTTGAGAACGCGATCACCCATGATTTGAGGTACGTCAGAAAACTCGAACCCCGTCGTCAAAATGACGTAATCTTACTATATCGCAGCGTAAATCAGAAAGGAAAGACAGAAAGAGAAAGTGATAGAATGATAAAAACAAAGAATACCATAAGAGAAGGTGATAGAAGGAAGAAACAAAGAATAACATAAGGAAAGACAGAAAGAGAAAATGATAAAGAATAGATAATAGAAAGATAGAAGAGAAGATGAAAGATGGAAAAACAAAGAATAACATAAAGAATGGTAAGAAGAAAATGATAGAACGATAAAAACAAAGAATAACATAAGAAAAGGTGATAGAAGGAAGAAACAAAGAATAACATGAGGAAAGACAGAAAGAGAAAATGATAAAGAATAGATAATGGAAAGATAGAAAAGAAGATAAAAGATGGAAAAACAAAGAATGACATAAGGAATGGTAGGAAAAAAATGATAGAACGATAAAAACAAAGAATTACATAAGAAAAGGTGATAGAAGGAAGAAACAAAGAATAACATAAGGAAAGACAGAAAGAGAAAATGATAAAGAATAGATAATAGAAAGATAGAAGAGAAGATGAAAGATGGAAAAACAAAGAATAACATAAAGAATGGTAAGAAGAAAATGATAGAACGATAAAAACAAAGAATAACATAAGAAAATATGATAGAAGGAAGAAACAAAGAATAACATGAGGAAAGACAGAAAGAGAAAATGATAAAGAATAGATAATGGAAAGATAGAAAAGAAGATGAAAGATGGAAAAACAAAGAATGACATAAGGAATGGTAGGAAAAAAATGATAGAACGATAAAAACAAAGAATTACATAAGAAAAGGTGATAGAAGGAACAAACAAAGAATAACATAAGGAAAGACAGAAAGAGAAAATGATAAAGAATAGATAATGGAAAGATAGAAAAGAAGATGAAAGATGGAAAAACAAAGAATGACATAAGGAATGGTAGGAAGAAAATGATAGAACGATAAAAACAAAGAATTACATAAGAAAAGGTGATGGAAGGAACAAACAAAGAATAACATGAGGAAAGACAGAAAAAGAAAATGATAAAGAATAGATAATGGAAAGATAGAAGAGAATATGAAAGATGAAAAACAAAGAATAACATAAGAAAAAAGAGAGAGAAAATGATAGAAGGAAAACAAAGAATAACATAACGAAAAAATTATAGAATAATAAACGAAGATTAACATAAGAAGTGAAAGAAGGAGAAATTGAATAAGCGCGCGCGGAGACCATTACGTCATCGTGTAGAGAACGGGCGTCGACTACATACGAAAAGGGTTATAAAAAGTAGTGAACAGGACGGGTTGACTGCAACCAATTCGCATCGTTAGAGGACGGGAACGGCGTCCTCGTCCACACAAACGAAAAGCCCCTATTGTGTTAAGGTAATGGGCCGTGCCCGGCAGTGCCTTAAAAGGACGTCACATTACCTTAAAAGGATGTCACACGTGGCGGTCCACGTTCTCGTCGTGTAAATCTAAAGTCCCTATTAGGGATTTTTAGATTTGCACGTCGACATAGTGGACTGCAACGTGTGACGTCCTTATAAGGCACTGTGATGTCCTTTTAAGGCACTGCCGGGCACGGCCCAGTGCCTTGACACATTAGGGACTTTTAGATTTTACACGACGAGAACCTGGACTGCCACGGTGACATCCTTTTAAGGTAATGTGACGTCCTTTTAAGGCGCTGCCGGGCACGGGCCAGTGCCTTGAAAGAATGGCACACGTGGCAGTCCACTACGTCGACGTGCAAATCTAAAAGTCCCTAATGTCACACGCGGCAGTCCACGCTCTCGTCGTGTAAATCTAAAGTCCCTATTAGGGACTTTTAGATTTGCACGTCGACGTAGTGGACTGCAATCGCCGGATTCACACCGCAGTGAGATAGCGCGGTCTATCGTAGCACCCCCTTTTTTGGGAGGTCCTGTTGCCATGACGCGTGACGTCATGAGGTCAGAGCGGTCAAAGATTTCGCGCGCTATTACGAACCCGAAGTTGAGTTGATGCATATTTTCACACAAGAGAGACTTTAATAGAATGAGTATAAAATTCCCCGCGTGTAGAACGATGACTTCCAGCGTGCTATCTCTCGTGGACCACCCCCAAGAGGTGGTCCAGTGGCACGCTGTTTTGGCTCGCCGTGGCTCGCTGTTGGGCGGACCGAAACGACGCTGTACCTTCCACACCGCAGAGATAGCGCGGTCTAGCGCGCGCTAGACCGCGCTATCTCTGCCGGTGTGAACAGCCTCAAGTACTACAGCTGGATTACCCTGCCCAGGCAGCTGTGATATGGGACTTCTTTGATCGTCTCATTTATGGAATTCGTACCAAGGATTTTATTAAACCATGGACCCTAGTACAGAATAATGGCCTAATAATGAGAGTCTTTCTTTGATCACATCATGACCACCGCCACCTGATAATGCGTATGTTGATGAGGACATTCATTTGACGCGACAATGTTGATTATGTAATCACGCATCATCACAGACAAATGAACTTTAACATTTCTTCAGATTCTTTTTGCTGGGCCAGGGCCCAGAGTGTAGTTTCAGGAAAAGTATCGTGATTTAAGACCAGTTAGAGGAGCAGTAAACCCCAAATTATGACAATTTTTGTGATATTAGATTGATTATTAAAGAAGTGGACACTGGTGGACATACATTTGGACTTGCCAAACTTTGAAAAATACATATTCTTTACTGTCCTATTACCTTCTATTCCTTGAAAATGGATAGGATAAGCCCGAGGATAAGTTTTAAAATGAAGTTTTAAATCATTGTGTTACAGCCAAATTTACAGGTTTCTCTTGTAAACTACTTCTAATATCCTATTGAAAACTTCATATACGTCAATATTCATATGTACGCCACAACTGCACATGCATTTCCGTGATTTTAAGCGATTCAGCTTCTTTTGCGCAGGCATTTTTAGAGTTCCAGGGTTCCAGACACAGTTCTGGTTTTTTTAATGGCTGACTGGCGGCAGTCGTGATGAGATCAAAGCTTGGAAGCATGTTTGAAATGTCATTATGATACTTTTGACATGCATGGATGTATTATGGTACCGATCAGTGTCCATTTGTAGTAGGTCCATGATTAAACGACTTCGCTTTCACTGGCTGCCTGCCGTAGCAATAACCAAAATTGACAAAAGACTTAACTATGTTTCGTTGAAGATCAGCCATAGACAAAAGACCTCATGCATGGCTGATTGTCAACGAAACGGTGTTAAGTCTTTTGTCAATTCTGTTTGTTGCTACGGCAGGCAGCCAGGGGAAAAGATTTCGTTTGATGAAATTATGGAAATGCAAGCATTACTTTAAACAAACAAAACTTTTTATTCCTAGCTCATTTTTCCTGATTGAGGTGTCATACTAAAGGGCAGAAAATGAACTTTCTATAAATGTGATTTTCTCTTTGAAATTCAGATACCGTCCGTCTTATGACTTTTTGGTTTCCTTTCTTCAAATTTATTTTGATCACTCATGCGTGAAATATGCATCATGCGAATTGCATCAAATGAAAGAGGAGGATCTAAGCTTTACAAATATGTGTCATTTATTAATTATAATTGTGATTAAGTTATGATAAAACATCGATAATTCTCGTTTTCGTTTTTTCTGGGACGCACTGTTTTTATATATATAAATATAAATCAGGAGATTTCTTTAGTTAAACTTTTTTTTTACTTGATTTTCATTGATGGCATTAATCCTTGTCAAGATGTGTCAAATACTTAACTTACAGAATTGATGCCAAAAAACTTGAATGCTCATTACGATGATTCGATGAAAGGTAACATTGTTTTAAAATTGAAATTTTTTAAACTACAAATTTTTAATATCGTGTATGATGAGAGAACTTAGTAACTGAGAGGAAAAAAAATATTCCAGAGTTACAAATTTATAGATTTGAAAGGAAGTTGCATTTCATGCTTTCAGTATTGACACAAAAAACTTAGTGAAGTCAAGAAATGCAACTTCCTTTTAAATCTATACATTTTTTACTCTGTAATCAGGGATTCATGTAATTAAACTTTTTTTATCTGATTTTCATTGATGGCATTAATCACTGTCAAGATGAGTGAAAAATTTAAAATTCAGAATTGATGCCAAAAACTTGAATGCTGATTATGACTATACGATGTAAAGTAACATTGTTTTAAAATTGAAATTTTTAAACTACAAACTTTTTAATATCATGTATGATGAGAGAACTCTGAGTTTTCACTGTGATTCAAACTGATTTTGGAAATTAAAGTCCACAAATTATGTTACTGAATTTAAAATGTCGTGGATTTTATGTTATTTGCATAGTGTATGAGTGAAAAACTTCAAACCAATGCTAAATTTAGAAATCAGGCAAAATTATGATTTATGTTCTCTATTGACAAATAAAGGTTACTTTACAGCTGTGAAAAAAAGAACAATATTAATCAGTGGTTTAGTTAAACCCTTAGTCGAAAAGTTACAACCCTAGTTGAATCCACCTTTGTTTTAATCAGTATTGAGTAAAAACATGTACTTAATAGCTTAGTACATGTTTTTACTCAATATTGATTGAGCAAAAAATTCTACTCAACTAAGCGTTACCCAGAAAACATCATACTCAATATTTGAGCAAAAAATTGCTCAAAACAAATTGAGTAAAAACATCTACTCGTTAATTTAGTAAAATTTGGCTCAATTCATGAGCAATTTCTTACTCGACATGAGTTGAGTACGTTTCTACCCAAATGCTGAGTAAAAAAAGGAACCGCTCAACAAAGGAGTAAATATTGAGTAAAGGTTGACTCATTCAAACTGAGTAGAGGTTTAGTCTTTTAATGAGTAATATTTTTACTCAATAGATGAGTAGATTTGTTACTCAACACAAGCTGAGTATAGTTTATTCAAAAGTTGAGCGGTTCCCTTTTTACTACTAAAAAGAGTAAAATTTTACTCAACATTGAGCAGTTTTCATTTAGAGTGTAGGTCTTGTGTAATTCTTTTTGTATTCCCCCTTAATGTTTTTATGAAAGTTTGTACAGTCAAAAGCTATATAAATATCTAAACTAGCCTTTTAAAAGTACAGGCGCTTATAATAGG
>CP137671.1:3293613-3351222 GCA_037976565.1 Mesocentrotus franciscanus
GTTGACGCTCATGCCCTATTGAAAAAAGGTTGGAACTGCACAAGTTATGTGTATATGTCATGTAGCTTTGATCGATCATTGACTCTTTATCGTGTTTTTTTGGGGGGTAAGTGAAACAAGTTTTGGGGTGACACAATTTTTATGTACTGTTTTATTTTTATTTTATTTTTTAGTTTGGTAATCTTTTTTTTCGGGGGGAGGGACATAGATCTATACCAATTATTTGCTAACAAGCAAATAAAAAGTTCTCAGCCTAAAATTTGGGGTGCAGACAAATCTTTTGTGGGGGAGAACATACACCAAACATAATTATGCTCACAAGCAATATTAGAAAAGCTCTTCAGCTAAACTTGGGGGCACATCAACTTTGGGGACATATTTTTTTTTCTGGGGTAGGGGCATAACCTATTGTGTCCCCACACTTCATATTTTTGGTTACATGTTTTCCATGCCCCCCTCATATTGACACCCCTGCCTATTATTGTGAGGAAAATTGGAATTACACAATATTATATCGAATAAAAATGTCCCTCACTGCCAGGCCCATCTTTTCCCCAAACTTTATAATTGACCTGACATACATGTAGGCTATCTTTCTACATTATTTACTAGAAACATATTTCCTGAATATAACCCTAATTATTTTATGAAAGCATATTCTAATTTGTGATTTGATATGGATGCTATGCCCAAAATACATATTAGTCATCTGGCCTTACAGAAATCAATGATAGTATCCATTTTTAAAATACTTGAATTATGAAGTTGCCATGAGCTAGATATTTCTTTAAATTCTTTTGTACGTACATGTACGTGTGTATGTGTGTGTGTGTGGGGGTATATTTTTATTTGGGGTTGCAGTAAGAAGTGGATTCACATAGTTTCTACTTAGGGATTTATTTACGCAATATTGGTGTACGTTTGTATTCTTATAACTAGTTCTGACGACATCCCTGAGTTCAACCTACAACGTCAAGAGACTAAAGACCATGATGAAGAACAACACACTGTCACTCCCTCTCTCCCAAGTCATCCTCTTAATGAGACCACTACCATCTGCAACTCTGCATCAACATCAACAAGCTATGTCACTCCCTCTCTCCCAAGTCATCCTCTTAATGAGACCACTACCATCTGCAACTCTGCATCAACATCAACAAGCAACCAAGCACTTCCTTCCCCATGGTGAGGACTAGTACCATTCATAGTAAATAACAATAAGACAATTTTAGTACAGTTATCTAAATCAGGAACCTCTTGATAGCAGATTTAATAACAAGAGGAATAAAAATCATATTTTATTCTCGCTCATCTTTATACATTTTTACACTGTAAGTTTAACAATGTCTCTCAAATTACAATAAATAAATTCTCACAAATTACAATAAATAAATTCATGTAGGCAAGAAACAATACGCTAACATTAGAATTATCGCAGTTTGAGTACTTCAAGAAACATTGTAATTGAATTAAGCAATAAATGAATTGATGAATTATATATATAATATATTAATAAGTAAATACATAAATAAATAAATACCATCAAATTTTCACTTTCTCAGGACAAAATCTAGGAGACAGAGACGTGAGAGAACGCCATCTCCTTCCCCCATCCTATTCCATCCTTGGAAGAAGCCATGAAAGACCTTGCTTTGCAGGAACACAAGACCAAAATGGAACACATGGAGAAGGAACATGCACTCAAATTGGAAATCCTGGAACTTGAGAAGAAGGTACAATTAAAGAGAATTGACCTACTGAACAGCCAACTTGAAATATAACCATGGTTTACCCGCGTCTTTGTTCATCCATTGCTCTATTTCAATATTTGATGGCAACTTGTTGATTTAAAGTAAAATTTCTTTTCTATGCCAAAAAGATTGCAAACGTACTACCGTATCATATGAAATTACATGTAGGCCTATGTCAAAGCCTATCTGGCACGACATTTAGAAGGCCCTATTCACAAATTAGAAGTACAGACAGACGGGGCGTGTGTTACCCATTGAGGTTTACAGTACCTCGTTCAGAGGTGAGTCTACGCATTTGCCATGTTTCCAAAAACCAGAAGATTACTGATGTAGATCATAGTTGTGTTTGGTTCGTTTGGCAACTGCATCATTTGATCTTACATAGTCATTGAAGGAGTAATAATTTGAGTTCTTGAAGTGTACTTTGTGCATCTGTGAATTATTTGTTACATTGAAATTCCTTGCTGAATGTTTTTCACTTTGAATATAAGATTAAACATCTTAACAAATATTACACATGAATACTGTGCAATTCTGTATAAAAGGATCTCGACTTGAACAATATTCGGAGGGCATGTGATAATACAGTGGATTCACAATTAACATCTCCACAACCACCAAGCAGCGACAGGACAAAATTTTCAGCTCTTTGGCTGACATCTTTCAGCCGATGCAGCGCAGCATAATAACAACCAAATGAAATGATCAAAAAGTCATAAGTATGTAAGTCATCAGTCAGTTAGACTGATGTTTTTGAAAAAGCACCAAAGTTTGACCGCAGACATGCTTTCCAAACATTCTCCATCAAGAATGTTCAAAAAAATCTCATATGCCACATCCTTTTTTTTTTTCTTCAATATTTCAAATAATTCATTACTAGTAATAAACATCACTAAACACTAGTGATGATAGGCGGCGCTGTGAATTGTGATTCCACCTATCAGACACAATTGAGCATTTTTAAGCTGTTTTTGACAAACACGTACTTCTAAGAACGAATTGAAATATGGAAAGTCAAGGATATATTTGTGTTCTAAAATGAAGTTTAAAGGTAAAGACCAGTTTTGGAAACGCCTCTCTCAACAAAATGAAATGGAAGCTCTCATTACCAATCATGTGAAAGAATATGTTTTGACTAATACGTGATGATACAAATTTTGCCGGGAAAGTCGGAAACCGCCTACTAATTGATATATTTGGTAAATTATTATATCTATTGGGACCAAATAGATATCGCGCACGTGGTCGCGTAGTCCCATATACATCTTTCTGTGTACAGTGCTTGTAACTTTACCAAGACTGGGCCAAATTTCTAATCATTTTGATGATTCCAGAACCTTGCAGTACATACCAATACTTATATGCTAGATGATCAACCTTTTTTGATCGATTCCACAACGTTTCTTTCACAATGCAATCGCATGACCAGAACTGGTCTTTCTCTTTAAACACATGAATGATGGTGGATATTTAAAAAAAAATAATTTACCAATCGTTTTTAATGCAAACAATAGTTTTGCTACAGTTTTCTTTTTTTAGTTGTTGAATGATCAGAATTACAATGGAAGCTGGTTACAATTTCCAACAGAACATTTCTGAAAATTCCATTCAACACCACTAGACATTCTTGAAGTTGTTCATACCTAAAGTTAAGAGCAGTTTCATGGAAGATCCCTCAGGTTCCATATTAAAGGGATGGTGAACGTATTGCAGAGTGAATGGAGCTTCTGAAACATTACTTATGGACATGGCACAAACAAAGTGGGTACATCATCAGATGAGCTTTCTCTCGATCATGCAAAATGCTCTCTTATCAGATTTTGCCTTCTCAGTTGACCTTCTAAGTTGTTAACACCAGGGGAGGCAAATGATCACCAGGAATTTCAGGCAGCACTTCTCCATCCACTTCTGGGTCGCCGTGCTGAATAGAAATATTCCATAGTACTGCAACTGCAACAATTACTGTAAGTGTTGTTTGCAACTTCAAACGTAAACCATTCAGGCAGGAAACCTCCTCTTCATTCTGCCAAATGTTCTTTCTATGACATTGCGACCTCTTTTATGTGATCTGTTATAATGCTCTTCTGATGCCGTTCCGGGATGTAGAAGAGGTGTCATGAGGAATGGCTGACAGGCATATCTATATAGAAATGAAGAAGAAAAAAAGTACATCCATGATAAAACTCTATAATCTATTTATCATTGATTCATAGGATATGTGTTTGCATCCTCTGTATGCTTTTCATTTGCGATTTATTCTAAGTTCATCCATTTGAATACTAAAAACAGAAATCAATAAAGTTCATAAAACAGTATAATAGGCCTACAGGAGAAAAAAGAAATGAAAGTTCAAGATGTTAAAACATTAAAAAAACTTTTTTGGAGGGAGTGTTATAAAATTATAAGGCAATACAGATTTACATCCCTATGATGTTCTTTATTTTTGTTGATAAACTCACAATGGAAAAGAGCAAAAACCATCCATCAACAGAGAACCTTCATCAACTAACATGAAAACAAGAGTGTAGTCTTTTTGTGAATTTGCATTGCATTTTGGTTACAATGATTACATTTCCAGGTGGGCATTTTGAAACCAACCCAGTTGGATGCAGAGGAGTTAGTTATTCAAAAATTGATTTCTATTGGTATGGGTTTAATGAGTAAAATGAATGAAAAGTCTTCATAACCTTAGGATTTCCCACAACAATGAATGATTACCCTTTTTAAATTCTATTTTTGAGGACTAAGGAAAAAATACATACCCACTGTCACCGAGCCACTTGGGCTCATGACTTTCTTGTTCAAGCCTTTGTTTCAGCGCCGATTCTCTGAATATCCTGGAATCATGGGTCCCACCTGGCCAGCGAGCCACGATGTTAGTCAAAGTACCGTCAAATGAACAGACTGCCTGCATTTCAGTAAACACAACAACAAAAAAAGAGAAAATATCACACTTGAGTACTTAGTGGTGGATATCCCATATTTTTACAAAATGAGTGATTTCATTTCTAGGAAAGCTAATAACTGGAAATAGCTTACATTTTATTGAACAACAGTACTGTAGAATTTATTTATTTACCTGAACATTAATCGATGACCTGCCCTTGCGATTTATGAATGTTTGGCCAAACTCTCCACCAGGATTTTGAATGGGAACATGGGTGCAATCAATTGCCCCGATGACTCCAGGAAGTTTGAGTAGTCGTAGAATGCCTGTTGAATGCCATGAAGTTGGTCTGGGAAACAAATGTATCTCCTACGCCAGGCTGCTAGCTGAGAAGAGACATCTGCTATGAGTTTTGACAATGTAGGTTGTGATAAACCTATTTCATCACCATGCAGTAGCTGAAATGATCCTGGGACAAACATTAAAAAAAAATTGAACCAATTTAAGCATTTTTAATGGCATTTAAGAAGGGATTATCAGTAATGAAATAATAATTTATTTATATCAAAATTATTGTTTCTTTCTTGAAAAGTGGGTGGGGGGATGTTTGTACAGGCCACCCGAATGCATCTATTCATGCAGCATTTAATTTTATTTTTTTCTCCAAAAATTAAATTGGGTACCTTATCAACTGGCATACTTTTGACGAAAATGTTTTTTATAAGTTGAAATATTTTATTGTGTTTTTTTTAATTAACATCATAATTTGCATTGAGTTTCTTTGAATATCTGGCCGATAAGACTCTTTGATATTCTGATATTTTGCTGGTAGGCCTATACCCTCCTTTTTTCTAAGATGAGGACAAATCAAATAAACCAAATGAAAAACCAAATCTATGACAGAATTAATTATGAATTACAAAAATGATGCTCGCATTTTTTCTTCTTCTATACTATGGTGCACCGTTTCCAAAACTTCAGCCCCCTCAAAATGTTTGGCTCATAATGCCACTGACACGGGCACTGACCTTATCTTTCTATCGTGCCACTTGCAAATTTTTTGCATTTTTAATTAAATATGTTGCTGTTAAAACATCCTCTTTTACGCATTGCCTTGGACTTGATTTCACAATTTTGTGGCCCACCATGCAAAATAATTAAGAACCCAGGCTTTAGTAGATCCCAATTAGATCTATGATAAAGAAAAATAACACGTGCTGTCTTGAATACAAGTTGAGTTTGAAGTTGGGCCTTAGCAGACAAGTCTCACAACAAGATGTCTTTATAATTATACTCTTACTCTTACTCTACTCTGCTCTCTAGTTTGATTGAAAAGAGCTGCACAGCTGCCTGAATAATGAATTGATAAAGAGAATTCTCAGTCTCAATCCGATCGACAGAGTGGTCAGTTTACACTAATACAAACACCAAATAAACGTGCAAAATAAAAGTAAAGGAACAGGACAACAGTTGTTTAGCTTCCACTGCATTTCTGCCGGTAACCAAAAATACACAAATTGGTCGTGCATGGTTGCATCGCATGACGGCTAACGGACGCTGCCGGGCCGGGAAGAGGGTCAGGCCCGCCCCGGCTCGACGGATATTATAAACGCCGTGCCGCTCATCTTAATTGCCAGATACTATTTCGATGTCTGATTTCATTGGACTTGGAGTGTTAAAAGGAACCCACACAAAACCAACCACAGGAAGAACATTTATATATCAAAATGTACACAACGTAAAGACTGATCGATGCCAAACAAACTTACCCCAGAGCTGCCAACATTGGAAAACAGTTGAGAGTGAGATTATACGAGAAGCGTTAGTAGCGCGAGGGAGCGAAGCAACGAAGCCCGACCGAGCGGAGCGAGGAGGTGTGGGAGGGGTCCCCTCCCACAGTGTAGAGCTTTTTATTTTTCAATGTGAAATTGTGTGATCTGGTGCATACTTTAGAGTATTTTAACATATAGCTAAAGGCAATATGGAGAGAGAGAGAAAATCATACAGAGAGATAAAGAAAAATTATTAACATGGAATACCTGATTGTTCGCCCACGAACATGGGCCGCTGGGCTAGGCGTAGAGCGAGGTGCTGAGGGCCCCACGCGCTCTCTCTGAGACAAACCCACATATGCAAGTTTTCGTTCAACTTTAGTTGTTACATATAATCACAAGTCATTTTCACTCTCAAAACTGACTTTATATTTTTATAATCCCTCTCATTCTATTCTACTGTATGAAGTAATATTAGGCCTTTCTCTCGATCAATTGAATTGTCAACTGATGACGTACGTACTCGAGCTCGCGGCTGGTTCGTACGTCCGATCTTACACACACGCACGCGCGCGATAAGTGAGATCGAGGCTTTCGTCTTCGATAAAAGGGATTAAAAGGGGGAAAACTTTCTAAATTCTTGATTTTGGTCGCATAATTCATTCAAATTTATCTGTTTTTATTATTATTTATTTATTTAAGATTTGTGCGTGAGGAATTTCATTGTTAGCGTGAGAGCGTGAGAATTGAGTGTTGGCAGCCCTGACTTAACTTACCCACTGCATAAAACCTCAGTACAGTCAGTAACTGAATGTGAACCGGTATGCCATCCGACCTAAGCTTTCTGAGGTTGTCCGCAAGATTATCGATTATGATTAGTACTGTGTGTTTAGAAAGCCGATAACGCTTGACAAATTCATAAGCGTTATAAATATGAAACGGGTCCCCTCTGTTCACTATAACGGGACGTTCGGGAGCCAGTCTCCTCATCATCTCTTCATACCGATCTCTTCGTCGCACAAAATTAAGCTGGTAGGCCATGTTTAGCGTGCACTTAGTTCAGACTTAAACTACGTACCCCCTGCGGGAGACTAAAAAATGGGAGATTTAGTTCACACTTTAGTTCGGGGTCAAGGTGAAAACTGCTATCGGAATACCGCAAGTTAAGCCTAGACTAAATTTGCAAGTTAATACGCCGCTAATCTGGACTTTAGTCTCGGACTAACTTAGTACGCGCTATCGGAATACCACCCAGGGACTCTTATCATAAAATCAGCTCCGCGACTAAAACAATTTGTTAACACAAAGCGAGTTATTATTCGTAAAGACTTGACCCCGATCCAAATAGAGGGAGAAAATAACTTATACATGGAATTGCAGGAAAAAAGGAAGAGTCAGCCCATCAAGGGGATATGAACGCACAGTAGGGTGATAAGGAGGGGAAGGTTGACCAACATCGGGACATATATAGAAGCAGCACAAGCAACGAGAATGGAAACAAATGGGAAAAGAAAGACGAACAAAACACCTGTAGAACAAGTAAAAGACCTGGAGAGCCGCGAAGACTTCCCAGAAATCAACCAGTAGGTTGTAAACTTAGTAAACTCAAGTGCATTTATGCAAATGTAGATACATTATTAAATAAAAGAGATGAATTTAAATCAATTATTACTTTGTATAAACCACAAATAATTGGCATTACAGAAGTTAAGCCAAAGAACTTACGTTACAATTTTGAAGTAGCTGAAGTGAAGCTAGATGGTTTTTCATAATCTCCACGAAAATGGCCGTGGAGTTTGTTTGTATATATGTAAGAGCCTCAAAGCAGAGGCCTATACAAGATTTTCTGTTAGTAGCTTCAAAGAAGCAGTATTTGCCACATTTGATTTTCAGGAAGGTGGTAAACTCCTTGTTGGTCTTTTTTTTTTTTTTTTTATAGAAGTCCAAATGCAGATAACCGTGTAAATGATGGGTTGTATGCACTTTTCCAAGAAGTGGGTCAGAGTACCTTTCAGGATGTTTTTCCCGACATAGACTAGGGATTAGACCCTTGCCCCGGGTTTATGGGGTTAAATTTGTAGACATTGGGTCATTGGCATTAATATATTTGTCGGTAATTGGTGGCTAGTTTTGTCGGTTAATCGTTGGCTTCTGTGGTTCTCAAACTGCAAAAGGTCCCTACTCTTGGATGGGGTAGAAGAATGCAATTTTACGTCTGTTTACTCCAGGAAATGCCATAACATGCGCCTAATGTGGTTCTAAAATTGCAAATGCTTCCTACTCTAAGAAATCAAAACAAGTTTAAACTATAAAACAATTGTCATTTATTTGTAAAAATCAGCTATGAACGAAAGGTTATCATACATGTTTTGAAAGTGTTATATCCTGAATTGTTTGGTATCATTTTTGTGTGGTATGTGTTCACGCTTGGATGAACAGGAGGCATTGTTTTGCGGGTGCCAGGTAAAAATGTCAAAGGTAAAAATGTCAGAGATAAAAATGTCTGGGGTAATGATGTATGATATTTTATTATATATATTTGATATTCACAGGTAAGAATTGTGATCTAATGTTTAATTTTATAGACTGCATTTTTCTTATTTTAGTTGGAATAGATTTTTTTTTTTTTTAAGTTGCCCCTCGATAAGTTTATTTACTGTGAGAGTTCAAACTCTGAAATTGACAAATTCATGAGCAACATATCTGAAACATAGTTTAACTGTACAAATGTATAGCATCATGGGACTGCTTGTAAACATGATAATATTGTTTGAAGAATATTTGGTGCAGGATTTATAAAAGGTGTGCTGGCATTCACTGTATATGACAGTTTCCAGCAGGAACATATTCGTACAAGTATATACACATTAAACAAAATGCATCATGAATTTGGCAGATAAAAAAATGGTTCTTAATGTTTTCTTGTCATATCTATCTTCATATTCTATGTACTTACATGTACTTCCTCAAAAGTATAAAGTGCTGAGATATTATGACGGCATTGATTTTTACCCCGACATTTTTTTTGTACCTCTGACATTATTACCTCTGACATTATTACTTCTGACATTTTTACCTCTGATATTTCTACCTCTGACATTTTTACCTCTGACATTTTTACCTCTGACATTATTACCTCTGACATCATTACATCTAACATTTTCACCTCTGACATTGTTACACCGAGCCGTTTTGCGAGAGTGCAAAAAACGACCTGCGCATAAGTATTAAAGTGAGAGAATGAATTGAATGTTTCAAATGAGATGCATTGCAAATGCTTTTTCAGAAGCAAAGTCACACAGACACACGAGGAAGACACACACGCACACACGCACACACACTCACATAGCACATTTATATGCAGACTGACCAAGTCCTTTGGGAGAAACAATTCAATTTATTTATTTATTATGGCATAAGGATTGAATGTATATTCCATTTTGATATTAAATGGGAAATTTGCGAGTTTACAGAAACGTTCATTACGTAATATTGAATTGACTGCGTGTAATTTTAATTTATCTGTGTGTGCGTGCGTATGTGTGCGTGTCTATGTGCGCGTCTGTGTGTGCGTGTGTGTATGCGTGTGTGGGTGTGTGTGTGTTAGACTCACTGAGTATGACTCTGTGTGTGTTTTGATATATGTGGCAATGTTAATTTTGTTAGGGATGTTATTTGGATCTGCAAAGACCGCATTAATACCCAAATCCAAATTGCTTTACTCAAACACCACATAGGCATCACTTTGGCGCAAGTCGATTTTTGCCCTCTCTTAAACAATGTCTCCTGTTCATCCAAGCGTGAACACATAACACACAAAAATGATTTGTGATAAAACACTCATAGGATGTATAATAATTTACTGTTCATAAATTATTTTTTAAATAATTAGCAATTTTGTAGGTGAATTTTTTTTTGGACTCACATTGTATAGTGATGGCAACCTTTCAGAAAATTCTTTTGGGGGTCCCATTTCGTTCAAACTTTGCACTAGCTGTTTCTCTGATTTTTCAGCCTTCTTAAATAGTAAAAGTCTGTTGATGTTGGATTTTCCTCAAAGTCTTACCTATCAGTGATGTAGACAGCCAGGGTCACCAGGAGGCCTACAATGGAGAGAGAACTTCCTATGTAGCTGAGAATCCTAAAAATGCCACTCCTGTCCTGATGAGAAACAGAAGGCAACAACATTTGGAAATAGAATAAGCCAATTGGGTGTTAGATGTACGTGTATATAGGTGTTTTTAAATGTCTTAATGATTTATCTGCAGACTTTGACAAAGATGTTTTTCATATTTGTAAATATCATACAGAATATTATAAGAATGCATAGTATGCTATGGTTGTGCAATTTTCTGGAATAATTTTCTGGAATAAAAAATATGACGATGTCCATGTAACGTTGGTATGAGATCTTCTACTAAACATGGAAGATGAAATTAGGTAAGAGATAAAAACTAGATTTTTGTTCTTCTAGAATAGATTAGTCAAATGTATCTCTTATTTAACGTCCCATTTTAAGTTTGTTATATGATTTTGTGGATAAAATTTTCAAGCGTTTAAGGGTTAAGGACATTCCGCAGTAACATTTGTGTGCACCTTAGCTGTACAGGGCCAGCTGATCATGTATTTACTACGCACAATACCAGGAACTTCATAACAGACTAGAATAAGATCAAGTTTACCTCTCCTAAGTAGATTAAGAGTTGATCTGTATTTTTGCCACCGCAGTTATCTGAAGGTACCCATGCACAAGGAGAGATATAATCCCCGGAGCAGACGGCTTGTGCTATTGGCTCTCCATCTTAATATATGCAAAACCAAAGTTCAGAATAAATATATTATTGGTCTCATATTACCACGGTATATTACGTGATGATGTCGGGGTATGGTGGTTTGTTCTTTTGACTCTCAATATCCGGGTTAAGGATTCGAATTCCAGTCCGACACTGACGTCCTTTGTACTAATATCAATCCACATTTGCTACCCTCCACCCAGGTGTTAATGGTTGCCTGGCAGTTCCTGGGGTAATAATGAATGCAGGGTTCCCAGGAAGAACAGCATGATGCTGATGAGGCTTCCCGGGGTAAAAATTATTGTTATTATCATTATCATTATCAATATTTTTCTTCTTCTTCTTCATCTTCTTATCATTATTACATTACTATTTCTTTCATTATTGTTATTAACAGTACTACTATCACTGTTGTTATTATGATTTCCATGTTTTATCAAAGAACTTTCCAGTCGGTACTAATCTTAACGTTCATGTGTTTGCTTTCTCATGTAAGCTTAACTATCTAAAGTCTAAAGAAAAAAATATTACTATAACTGGAATATCAGAAATATTTGTTTCATTGTACCATTGACGGTGAACCATGGACATTCTCCACTCGATTCACTCCACGAATGAAGGTCTCCTGACGAAAACTGGACAATCCCATACGGAGATGACCAAGAGGTGTTCGGACATAGAACTAAGAGAGAGAGGGAGAGAGAATTTAGATTTCATGATCTGTCCTTGCAGTTCTTGAACGTTTTAAGAAGTGATGCAATATGATATCTTTATTGCTCTTGGTTTGCTTTCTTGAAAGTCTGTGTCAAGGCCGCTGCATACCAGAAGATCCTACTGCCATCCAAATTTTGAAGAAAACACAATTACTTTAGGTATTGAAAGTTAAACCATGTTCCGCTTCAGATCGCAATTAACGCAATATTGCAAATGACGTCGTTGCAAACCTGGCTTTCCCAAAAGTTCCTATTTTTCTTGAATTCATATGATTATTCAGAACCACGATAACAAAGATTTTACATGTTCCAATATTCATATCGAATTCAATAGCACATATTTCCAATATCGAATCGTGGTTGGATCATATAGTATTCACTTGGCTTCAACCCATAGCAGCACACTGTCTCCATTTAGTGACGTTTTTGCATCATTTTTAGTCTATCAACATTTTGAGTCTACTGCCAATGCAGTACTTTGTAACTAATTATTATAGTTTATAAAATTTGCAACACAGTATAAGATATAAAATCAATATTTTTATGTGCAAATGGGTAAATTTGTTTCAAATTTGTGTAAAATTTTAAAATTGCCTTTCATATAGGTTCATCTAATAATTATTTTCTTTTCCAAACTATGAAGGCGTGGAAAACAAGATTCTTTCTTGTCACTATAAGGAGGGAAAACTGATTAATTTAGAAAATTAAGAAATAAGAAAAATATTGAACTTCTATAGGTTAAATATGATTTCAATTGAGCAAGATTTACCTGTACTTAGTACCAGAAGGATGGAAGGGTCAAAGTAACCATCATACATTTTCTCCACAGAGAATAATCCGCTCCACAGCAGGTCCATTTCTTCTTGTGTACCAATGCTACTGTTGGCTATGTAAGCTCTCATATCAACCAACACACCGTCATCTGGTAGAAGTTGATTCACGTGAATGTAAATAGTGCCAGTGGTGTTTCTCTCGGTTTCAAACACTGCCTCGAACTAAATATCAAATGAAGCCAACATTACCATGGATGTTTAATCCAGTTGAGTATTTTTACATAAGATTGGACATTTCCTAGCACATGTCTTTTCTAGGCTTTGGTTGTATCTTACATAGACACTGACAAAAGTAGCAAAATGAATTGTGTTAGTTTAATATATTCTGCCTAATGTTCATGATCTTTACATGATATCATTATACAAGGGTAATTAATTTCTCTGTGAGCGAAGCGAATTTCCATGTCAAATTCATATACGACAATGGAATGAATGAAGGAATGAATATGTGAATGAAAGAGACAGGTAAACATGTATTGTTTCCTGAATCATTTCGTTACTTCAAAACTTATCAAGGATTTGACCTCTGACAAACTGGGAACAGTGAAGGAGAATGTATAGCATTCTAATTAAGAGATAAATTACAAATAACGGAACCTTTACCTTTTCTTTAATATCACGCACAAGGGTCTTGTAAGCTGAAGATTCTTGATCAGCGTAAAATGACGTGAAATTTCTTGCAAGCTTGAACTTCAGATGAAAAATAGACATATCTGTATTTATAAAATAAACATAACAAAAAATTATTGATACCGTTTAAAATATATGATATTCTACAAAAGTTGATAGTACACAAAATTCACTTGAAACATATTTTGTGAAATGAATTTACATTATTATTAGGCTACCTTCAATATATTCCCCCCCCCCCAATAAAAACAAAAGTAGCGTTGCAATATGCAGATGGCTTACTGATGTGATACGATGTTGCATAGTTTCAACGGATATGTGTTGTTTGATATACATAAATGAGGGTACCATATAGACGTGTCATGGTCTAGTGGATACGTCACCGGACTGTGGATTACATGGTTCGCGGTTCATGTCATGGCACAGTACTAATGCCCTTTGGCAAGATATTGATCTACATTTGCCACTCGTCACCCTGGTGTATTAAATGGGTACCTGGTGGGAATTTATTCCTTGAACGCTTTAAGCGCCTTAGAGCAGCTAGGCTAAAGCCAGTGTAACAATTATACTCTTTAGGTCATTGAGCACCCCTGGTATGGATACGTGCACAATATAAATGTAGCTGTTAATCATTATTATCATTGCTTTAATAAACACTAATTCAAATAATGGATTCTAGTCAAGGTACTCCCTGGACTCCAATTCATTTACATATTCTCAATTATATTAACTGACAAATAGTCCCGGATAGTTATCTTTTATTATTGGGGTAATAGCATTTTTGGGTAAGTTTCATAAGTGTGTATCAGAAGATAAAGAAGTAATTGTCTTGGGTCGTTGCCTAAAGGTAAAAGTTCAGATGTAACTGTTTTTTGTATAGAACAATACCCTCCCCCACCCCCCAAACAAAATTACCTCTGATTCTAAGCAGCGCTTGGTTGCTTTCAATATGAGATCCGTTTTCTGGGATACCGACACAGCTATAGTACGCCTGATCAGGGGGGCTCATCTCACCGATGACATAGTTAGATATATCACGTGTGTCAGGCACCTTTTTCTCATCTCTCCACCAGTCAAAGTGCTGAACATCTTGGAATTCACAGTTCAATACTACCATGTCTGATATACCTACAGTTTTATTTCTGGGGTGAGAGGTAACGGTTGGCACACCTAGTAGGAATAAAGAAAGAATTTCCCAGAGCCATGAACCTGAGATAGATACAATGTACGCTCAATCACAATTCCAATTCCAATTACAGAACTATGAATAACAAGATGGAAATTCGACTGCGCGCAGCCGAGAATGATGCCTCCGCCATAGAGCCATTTTACAAACCAAAACAGAAGCAATTTTTAAAATTCAAGTTTGATTGTAATCCATTAACAGGTTTTCAGAATATCGTGATTAAAAGCTATTTTCATATACATGTATGACCCTTCGATCTTTGACCTCATAACCCTAAAATCGAATCAGTTCATTGGCTCTGCAATATACATACATGTCTTGAGTTTGGCAGGAATCCATCAATTGGCTCTTGAGATAACACGAGAACGGGACGAACAGACGGACAGACAACCCGAAAACATAATGCCTCCGGCTACTTCGTTGCGGAGGCATACAAATATAGGCTTTATAATTGCTTTAAGACTTCATATTTCTTTTAAAAAGTATCATGTAGAATATCAAATGAAACCTCACAAAAGTTTATACAAAACACATTGAGATAATACGATACAAAAAGATTGTTAATAAATGCAAAATATATTACTCATTGCGGATATAGTATCGAAAATAATATCGCTGGTGACATTCTTTTGTCTCGCAATGTATGGTCAACAAGGGATCTAAAAGATCACGACGTTTCGTGCGCCGCTGCACCACTTCGTCAGGTGATAAAATATATTGTAAGCAAGCGTGTAAATATACTTTACGGGTGGACCGGCGGTCAAATAATCCGATCAGTAATTAGAACAATAACGGACAAGGCCTATTGGCCGAAGCACACGGGTGCTCAACCAATCAACGGGCAGTTGGCTCGGCTCGCCTGCTGGGCGAGAACAATAGCGTGCTAAACCAATCAACTGGCCGCTGGCTCGGTGCGGGCCGGCTGGACGGGGAGTGTCATGGCGGCGTATCGTACGCACTAAAAATTCGGGGATATCGATCCCGTTGTCTCTCTTGAAATTATTGGGATTGAGACGGATATTGATATTGTTCTAATTATTGATCGAATTATTTGACCGCCGGTTCACCCGTAGAGTATAAAAGACGCTTGCTTACAATATATTTTATCACCTGACGAAGTGTTGCAGCGGCGCACGAAACGTCGTGATCTTTTAGATCCCTTGTTGACCATACATTGCGAAACAAACGAATGTCACTAGCGATATTATTTTCGAAAAAGATTGGTCATTGTTAACTACGAGTTATTTTCGTCAATGCTGATTAAGTACGTACTGTATCATTGCAAAATTACGAAACTTTTTTTAAAAATGTATAAACCATTTTATCTAGGAATCTTGCTCTCATAATAATAAATAAATTTTAAAAATCGTTGGATATTGGAATATGAATGAAAGAAAATGTTGCAATTCCTCTCCTGTTTAAATATGGATTTAACTCATTTTAGAGTGCTATACCAAGATACAAATTTGATCGACGGCTGAGGCATGACACATAACAGTCATAACAACAATCATTTCATGTAAGTGGCGTTTTTTACTTTAAGACCTGTTCTGATATTTTACACGGGAATGGAACCACATTTGATCCAATATATCTTGCAGATATTTCAATAACAGAAAAGGGATGGTCTGATATGATTTGTATTTAGCAAACAGGCGTTATTTAGTTTAGAACACATGGAGCTCATACCATCTTGTGTTTGGTTAATGTTGCATGTTGTTCCCGCGTAGAGCGATGTGCACGCACACTGTCGTTCAGCCGGTATGCAGGTACCTCCATTGAGACAAGGATTCGACGAACAGTAGTCTATTGAGAAAAACACATTGGTTCAGTGGTAGAGCAGTGATCTCTAAACCAGAAGGGCCTGGGTTCCAAGCCAAGTATAGGTATTACTGCCTTTTGATAAAAACAATAAGCCTCAATTCCCAAGTCCCTCGGATAAGACTAAAGACCATAGGTCCACTGATTGCTATAAGTCACTTCTGAGATAGCACTTGTACAAATGACCCCCAAATATCTCCAGATCTTTTACACAAGACATTAATCTGCAATTGCCACTCTCCAAGCACTTGATGTAAATGGGTACCTGGTAGTAAGAAATTCCTTTTATATCAGAGCGCCTTATTAGGGCCGCTTGGCTCATACCAGGTAATAAAAGTACATCGCTTAGAAACATTGGTATGAAGCACTATTAATGTTACCAACTTACCAAGATTGTTATTGTTATTAATATTATTATCATTATTATCTTTATTGTTATCATTATTATCGTTATCGTCATTATTATTATTATTATTTATCTGACAGGGACTTTAATTTTTTATAAACATCATCTTAAATCAAAATCAAATCACATTAAAAAATTGTGCTTTAGGTTTTATATGCAGAACAATACATCGAAAAGAAGGAAAAAATAGTCACCAAATTGACATCTTGTTCCCGTCCAGCCAGAATTACAGGTACAACGGAATGCATTCTTAAGATTGGTACAAGACCCTCCGTTTAAACACGGGTTCGAAGAGCACTCGTTCACATCTGCATAGAAGGAAAAGTAAGATCATTCTCGGTAACGTTAGGAATATCAATCAATCAATATTTATTAGAGGTAAATGTACACATGCTACAAACGATATGCATTTTCCAAGATAACAAGATAAATACTATATATTTATATTTTTTAAGCAAAGATTTCACATGATACAAAACGAGACAAAAGTCACGCCTTAGCAATCAATATTTGTTGAATTTGTTGAATTAAAATTAAAATAGAATACAAGTTTAAGAAAGCTAGTGCTTGGGCAGAACTGTATAATGTGCTTGATATTCAGCGCTATACAACGTAACCATTTAATTCAAGTTAAACACTAGGTGAAGTATTTGATTAGATTAATTTCTCTTCTGTCCTTGATGTTCATGTACATGTAGACTGCATGGGTTTCTTTGTTTCTCCCTTTCTCTCAGTCTTTCCATTCATTTTTTCCTGCTTGTTTCCTTTATTTTTTCCTGAATTTTGTTATGTACTTCTTTGTTTGTTTGTTTTTTCATTATTTATTTATCCTACTGTAATTCTTTGTTTATCTGTCTATCTTTTCTTACGATTTTTCTCTGTTGTATCTTTGTTTTCTTTTCTATCATTTTCTATCTATCTTTTTTTCTTTGTTAATCCTTCTGTTTTCTTTCCTAATGTAATTCTTTGCCTTCCTTATGTATTTCTTTTTTTATTTTCTACCTATATATCCTGGCTCAAGTAATTTTGTTGTCTTTCTATCAATTTCTATCCATCCTTATTCATTTCTATGTTTATCTTTCATCTTTCCTCCCTTATGTGTTTTTTGTCTTTATATCGGTTTCATTTCATATGGCTTAATGGTCTTAAATCTTCAAGCGATCACCCGCTGGTCTAACGAGTTAGATATAATGCAAGGCTGTCAACTTCGGGGAACGGCTTGCAATGAACACTCACGTATCACGTATCACGTGTCACGTTCACGTTTTGCGCTGTTTCGTAAAACTACCATTCGTTGTTTTCCACGCCGGTAAAACACGAATGATCACGTCTACCAAAACGTGACGTGAGTGTTTAATCAACATTTTAAAAATTGCAATTGCTTGTTACTAAGACTAGTCATGACGTCACCGTAATATGCAAAGAGATTCGATCATACACATTTGAGCACGAAATTGAGGAAAAATGGCGATTGTATGAACTGCAACTTTGAAGTTATTCATTACAAACAATGAAGCATTTTTCTTTTAAGTGAACTTCTATTGTAATAGAAGTTTGTCAAGTACATCTCAGTGAAACAGAAAATCTTCAGGCAAACATCAACATCGAAGTGATACCATACCATATCAAAAAAGTAAGTAAAGATCCATTTTGTGTTAATATCTCTGAAATGATTGTGATGTGTTCGTCGTTGCAGTTAGGGGCTCTCCGCATTGTCACAACGTATTACCCCCTATCCCATCCCCTTTTCTTTTGTCTGATCAACGAATATTAACTGATTAAATGAACTCTAATTTGTGTCGTCGACGGTAATATTTTTAGAAACAATCAGAAGTTTACCGTAGATTATTTAATTTGAGCACGTCTCATACTTTTAAAGTACAGTTTATAGCTTGATTATCAATAATAATCAGTGGTAGATCATAGATGTGGACCTGTTACAGAGACGGTGCAAATGACTCATTGCTAGTCCAAGCCTATGATATCTTGTCGAGCGGATTATGATTTTCATTTCGCCGATACTAGCCGGCTATAACAACCACCAAGAACGGTGACTGCGTTTCCTGAGCTGGCGCGGCTACACTTTAGTGTTAGTGTTAGATCTAGAATGCAGGCTAATATAGTCTAGATCTAACACTAAAGTCTAAACAGCATTTATCCCCGTATCTATAATGGAATCATGTACCTTGAATTTTGCTATGTAAAAGTACATTCTAATTAAAAAAGACTAAATAAATGCCTGGTTATTAGGAAGATCAATGGGCGCTTGTTCAGAATCATATCCCTACTTTGACCCCGTAACTCTGGCGTAGAGATACGCTTCTAAAACAGACCTAAAAATCAAGTAAATATCTTTTCTTCAAATACTGGACATGATTTAAAATTTGTTGTGTTTCTTACCTGTTTCGTGTCAATTTTCTTATCTTTTTGGGAGAATTTTTCCTAAAAAAGAAGACTTATAATATACACTTTCTCACGGCAAACTGCTGCACAATACAAATTGCATACCGTACCGACTGACGGTCTGAACAAGCGCCTGAACAAGCGCCGATCAATGTGGAAGTAGACCCTTTTAACCAACGCCCCCAATGGCAATGTTGATTTTTTTTAAAATTAAAGATGTGGCATTGCCACGGACCTAGTCACCTATGAGTATAATGGGCAATTATACTAGCTTGTGTTATGCCATGGCAAAGACTATCAAAGACAGTTAAATCCATAGCTTGGTTCGGATGTAGGCTAGATCTACCAACAACAAAAACAAAACAAAAGAGGTGTCTCTTCCTAGCTTCCTAATCTAACCCCCACCCCTTTCCCCTGATTGTGCCTTGTTTGAAATATTTAGAGGGAAAAGTCAGGTTTAGAGAGAAAAAAGGTTTATATTAATTATTATTTGCGTATTACTAATGTCTAAATTCTTACTTTGTTTACATTGAATTTTCAGGACAATATGCCACCCCCTTTTGATTTTGTTGAGAATTCAGGATCCAACCCTACATATGACATGGGTTTTTCTTACTCTAAAGAACATGAACAAATTTATAAACTGATAACTAATGCATGCATTTGATACCAGCACGAACCTTACTAAATTTCTATTGTCTTTTAATTGTAGATTCTATGGAACCAAGAAGCAGTAATGACCACAGAAGTGCATAAGAGAGCACCAGGACCCGATCATCACATGTTATGGTGTAGATCTACTCAGGAACAGGATCGACACCTAAGTTGAACTCTGGCAAGGTATATTTGTATGAAGTTCGAAATATTCAGGCTGTATTTATAATCTAAGCCCATGCGAACATCGCACTCATCTTGGACTAATGATATTTTGGGGGAACTGTCATCTTATGTTGCATTAAATCTTGTAATTCTAATTTATTCTCTAGCTTTATTTAGGTGACAAGCTACGGTGTTGCTTAATAAACAAATCAGTATATTCACTCAACATGATATTAAAAGACTTAGGCCTACTCAAAGGCATTGTTTTCCTCAATATTACATTATATCTATCAAACTTGTTCTTACAAAATTTAGCAACTGAAGCAGGCGCGGATACAGGAATTCTTAGGGAGGGGCCCAAATTTGAAATTATGCGAGCCAAATATTGGTACGTAATGGTGACCAGCAGTGACGAAATGAGCAAAAATGTTTGGGGGTCGAGGGGGCGGAGCTCCCGTAAGCTTAGGGGTTTTTAGGCAATTTAATTACGGTCAGATGAGCATATTTTGATACCTTATCTGTGACACTGGCAGTTCACTAATTGGCGTGGGTCCAGGGGGCGGAGCCCCCGGAAGCTCAAGGGTTTTAGGCACTAAATTACCATCAAATGAGCATCTAGGGCCCACCTTAGGGACCTAGCCGGGATCCAGGGGGCAGAGCCCCCGGAAGCTCAGGGGTTTTAGGCATTTAATTACCGTCAGATGAGCATCCAGGCGCCCGCCTTAGGGCCCTAGATAGAATCCAGGGGGCAGCGCCGCCGAAAGCTCAGAGGTTTTAGGCATTTAATTACGGTAAGATGAGCATATTTTGATACCTCATTAGTTTGTGACACTAACAGGTCACTATTCTTTCTTTTTTTCTATTTTTCTCTCTATTTCTCTTTAATATACTTTTTCAAATTGAATAAAAAAGTATAATTTACTAAAAAGTGAGGAAAAATCTCGGAAAATTACGTCATTTCAGCAACATTTGTAAATCACGGGTATCGAATTGTATAAGTGGGGCAAAGCTCCCCCTTCAAGCCCCACCCCTCCCAATCTACACCTTTTTGGCAGGAAAATCTCAACTGATCTCTTCTACCCTTCTTCTTTCTCTTTTTTCTTCTTCTTCCCCTTTCTCTCCTCTTTCCCTTTCCCTTCATTTCCTTCTCCCTCTTTAAGGTTTGCTGGGGGGCAAGGGTCTTCCCCCCCCCCGATCCACACGTTGTTGGCGGGATTTATTGCAACTGATCTTCCCTTCTTTTCACCCTTTTCTTTTTTTCTTCCTCTTTTTTGTTCCCTTTTAGCTCTCCTCTTTGCCTTTCCCTTCCTTCTCCCCTTTTTTTTTTGGCGGGGGCGGGGAGGCAACAGCCTGGGAGGCAAGGCCTTTTCGCCCCCCCCCCCACTCCACCGATCTCCTTCTTTCCCCCTTTCTTTTCTTCGTCCTCTTCTTTCTTTCCCTTTCTCTCCTCTTTCCCTTTGCCTTTGCCTTCTTTTCCTTCTCTCTCTCTCTCTCTTTTTTTCTATTTCTCTTTAATATACTTTTTCAAAAAAGTGTGGGGGGCTCGAGGCCCCCGAGCCCCGTTGTTTCGCGGGCCCTGACATGTAGGCCTCTAAGCATATTTCTTGCCTGACTGTAAATTTAGGAATTTGTAATTTTCCAACAATTGAATAAAAAAGTATAATTTACTAAAAAGTGAGGAAAAATCTCGGAAAATTACGTCATTTCAGCAACATTTGTAAATCACGGGTATCGAATTGTATTAGTGGGGCAAAGCTCCTCAAGCCCCCCACCCCTCCCAATCTACACCTTGTTGGCCGGAAAATCTCAACTGATCTCTTCTACCCTTCTTCTTTCTCTTTTTTTTTCTTCTTCCCCTTTCTCTCCTCTTTCCCTTTCCCTTCATTTCCTTCTCCCTCTTTAAGGTTTGCTGGGGGGCAAGGGTCTTCCCCCCCCCCGATCCACACGTTGTTGGCGGGATTTATTGCAACTGATCTTCCCTTCTTTTCACCCTTTTCTTTTTTCCTTCCTCTTTTTTGTTTCCTTTTAGCTCTCCTCTTTGCCTTTTCCTTCCTTCTCCCTGTTTTTTTTGGCGGGGGCGGGGAGGCAACAGCCTGGGAGGCAAGGCCTTTCGCCCCCACTCCACCGATCTCCTTCTTTCCCCCTTTCTTTTCTTCGTCCTCTTCTTTCTTTCCCTTTCTCTCCTCTTTCCCTTTGCCTTTCCCTTCTTTTCCTCTCTCTCTCTCTTTTTTCGCGGGAGGGGGGCAAGGTCCCTCCCCCCTGGATCCGCGCCTGAACTGAAGTTTAGTAGATGCACCTATGTTCACAAACAACTTATAATTAATATACTTATACGTCTACATGTACTGCCTGTTATTGTATGTAGCAAATGTTTAATAATAATAATAACTTAAGAAAAACAATTTTGAAAGTTACATGTAAAAGAATTGGAAATAAATTATAAACCTTTACTCTACTCTTCAAAAAAGGCCCTATCAGATAGACATAAGTCTACCATTTTTTAAATAAAACTAAGATGTAAGACCTAATAGTGGGTAGGTACAATTTTTTTTAAAATCTAATGTAGCGCAGCTAGTTTTAATCTTATTTGCTTTCTCCTCTCTTTTTGGTTTTATTATGCAGGTTGTCCAATGCAGAAGGTTTGATACCCAGGCTTTTTCCTCGTCCCTAGTCCACCCTCATTTTGAGAACTGTTCCAGCGTCTGGGATCCCTAAAACATCTAAGATGTCCAGGATCTTGACAAGATCCAGTGCCGGGGCACATGCTATGTCACAATGGGGACTACAAGAGAACCAGCAGCGTGACTGAGATGATGGACGTTTCATTGGCATACTCTCAGTGGCCTACTCTATCTACAAGGCACTCTGCAAGTAGACTGGGAATGGTGCACAAGATAGTCAATGGTCTCTCTGCCAAAGCCCTATTTTCCTTCAACAATCACGATCATGGAAGAACCATGACATGACCCTCCAGTTGCACCAAGCCAGAAGCGACATAGAAAAGTTTGAATTTGACCAACACTCTGTCCCAAAGTTAATGGAACTGACTTCCAGGAAATGTAGTGCATGCTGACAGTCCAGAGAACTGCCAGGGACTCCTGAGGCATCTAATTCCCTTATCCCACTAAAAAAAAAATTATCTGTCTTCCTCACACCTCTTGTAGTCTTTAGTACTGACTAGTTCATCTTTCGGATAGGCTACATAGCCCTTTGAAGATAACCAGTACTTTGAAGAAGAAGAAGAAGCAGAAAAGAAGATATAGCAAAGATCATGAAAGTATTTATTTGTTCTTTTAAATGCGTGTACATGTAACACAGCGTTTTGATTAATTCAAGTTCTGACAAATATATTAGGAATGCTTAACTGGATACTAAATTGAAGGGGGGATAAAATGATGTAGGAGTAGTACAATAGTAGTACTTTAAAATATTAATAATAATAATAATAATAACAATAATAATAATAGTACTTATAATGACAATGATCTTCTTCTTCTTGATTTCTTCCAGGTGTGGGAACTGCGGAGTTGTATCCTTCGCAGATTGGGTAATAGCATAGCAGTAACAATAACAATAATAATAATGATAATAGTAATAATAACAATAATGTCCAATGTAAAAAAAGAAGTACTCATAAAACTCAGTATATACCTGTGCCTTACATAGTAATATAGCATGTTGATAATTGAATAAATCGTATGGATTTTATTTTAAAATATATAATTTTCTAAATTTATAGTAAAATTTTACAACTGAAAAATTTGAATTCAAGAGACAGCAGCCCCATTTATTTGTTACCTTTCTTTTGTTGATATATATATCGTGTTGCATTTAGAAAGATCATTATAGAAAAAATTATGTTGATCAATGAGTTCTGTAATGATAATGCTGTATGACTGAGTTGTGATGGGGCTGATGCAGTCTTGTGTATAGAATTGAGTAATTGGTGTTCGACCTTGTGATTTCTTGTAGATCTGGCATCAGCGAGATACATTTAATCATCCATCCTCATAGGCGGCAATTAGAGAGTGGGCAAGGTTAAAAAATAAATGCAGTATACAAAATGTTTTACAATAGAGAGGGGAGGGGGCCGGGGGGAGTTAAATAATAAGTCAGTGCCAAAATGACAGCATGGTAATTGTGGTGATGGTTGGGGGTGGAAGAGGGAGGGTAATAGGGCCTATGGAAATGTTAGTATTGGGAGGGGGTCCTGGATTGAAAATGTTACTGTCCGGGGTGGGGTGGGGGGGGGGCAAATTTCCAAAAATCTGTGGCGACGAATCGAAAATGAAAAGAAAGAGACAAAATTGAAATTTCATTGGGAAGGGGGCACAATATGAAAGATCAATGAAGGCGAGACGAGAATGATTAATTATTTGGGCACTAAAAATATGAAAAAAGCACTTGTTAAGTGGGCTAAATGATCTGTGCATTTTGATTGATAATCATTGATTTAAAAAGGTGAAATGGGGTCATTATATTTGCTTTACTGAACTGATGTTTGTTAATGTACTTAATTTCAATCAAGTCAAATGGGTATCTCATTCATTTTTAATCGCATTATTTAATCATTAATGATTAGCTAAAGATTCTGGCCTAAGGCAGCTTTTTTGCTATTAGTCTGTCTCTTCTCAATGACATTTTGCATTATTTTTTTAAACGCCAGCGTCAATTTACGTGGGCTTTCGTAGATTGCATATAGCAAATCAACAAATTGTTGGGTCACGTCACCCAACACTTTGTAGATTTGGGTGACCTGTTTCACGAAAGGGCGCAAGACGTGAACGTGAACGTGATACGTGAGTGTTCATTGCAAGCCTCGGGAAACCGCTTGGAGGGAGATTTTTTTCTTCTTCAGGGGTGATAGTATAATAATAATCACTGCTATGAGAGGCATAGTTGTTTTTATTGCTCGAGGGGAGGTTACATCGTGCCATCACCCGAGGCGTGCCGAGGGGTGATATCACGATTTAACTTCCCGAGAGCCCCAAAAAAAAACAACTATGCCTCGAATATTAAAGCAGTCATTATAACTTTTATATTATGAAAACAGGGTCGTAGAATACAATTACAATCATGGTAATCAAGTTTGTTTACGCTATCGAGGTTCTATGTTGATAAACTTGTACTGGGTCGCTTAGTTGGCCATTGAGATTACACGCATAGTCATAGATCTATATCCCTATGGAGTCTACGTGCATTGCGCGATCATGCCTGCCAAATTGGTCAAACTTCAAAGTAATATCATTCAAAATCAAGATTCAAACCTTCATTGTTTGTGATCCTGAAAGTGATACTCAAAAAATGAGGTGTCATATGACAGAGCAGGTTTATCTCTATATTTCCAAAAGGATCGTCATCTCGTCATTACATGTAGATCTAGGCCTAGCTACACACGAGATCGCCGGTCGTAATTAAAAATTAAAATTAAAAATCCTAAAAATTTAGCGACTAAATCATCGCACAAATGTAATGTGTCCGCGCTCGCACAAAGACAATTTTAACACGTAAACCAATGAGGATCGCAGGAGGATGAGGATGAGGGAAAAAATTTAAACTATTCCCTGTGGGCTATTGCTATTCCCTGTGAGTGGGGCGTGGCTTGAAATCACGACTTCAATTTCGACCAATCAGATGGCTAGATTTCTAAAGTGAGGTAAATAATATTAAGCACTATACATAAATTCGTTTTTTTGTATGACTCAATACCCCCTTGTGCAAAAAAAAAAATTGCATACGATACGGTAGGATGGTTACTCAACCCACCCAAACTACAGCCCAACTACAACCCTCAGCCTAAACTTAACTCTAATCCTATAACCTTAAACCTAAAACCAAACTACAACCCTCAGCCTAAACTTAACTCTAATCCTATAACCTTAAACCTTAAACCCAACTACAACCCTCAGCCTAAACTTAACTCTAATCCTATAACCTTAAACCTAAAACCAAACTACAACCCTCAGCCTAAACTTAACTCTAATCCTATAACCTTAAACCTAAAACCAAACTACAACCCTCAGCCTAAACTTAACTATAATCATATAACCTTTAACCTAATACCAAACTGCAACCCTCAGCATAACACTAACCGTAAAACTATCTTGTGACCCAACTGCAACCGCAACCCTCAGTGTAACCTTATACTCTTGATGACACAAATCACGGCGCACTTGTTTCAGGAGTGTGTCATCTTTTGAAATGTGCGCACATGGCAATGACACATTATTACGTAATCTGAACACGATATCTATGGTACTTTTTTAGTATTGAAATTGCCATTGAGTTTATCTCTGAAATTGTTGCGATCGTGTTCTTTGCTAAAGCGTTTAATTTATTTATTTACTTATTTATTTATCTATACTATATTTTCATACAGGATAGTAGCTTCATTACATAAAAATTGCTTTGCAATAGAGCCCTGTGTCATATAGTACAACTAGAAAACAATGCTTACAAAATAGTAAAATATTCCAACACATAATAAAACAAAACAAGAGCAAAATATAGACTGATAATGAAAGCAAGTATTGCAATTTTGATCACGATACACATTTTAAATAGACTATAGTTTTACTAAAGATAAAATTCCGCAAAGGGTCAGCTCAGTTCGTGAGCAATTTGCATTCCCTTCTCCATTAGTATTGCAGCATATCACAAATGAATATAAGTCGTACCCCCTCCTTCACACTACGTTCCTCATAGTAATTAAGACAATATATAACGGCGTCGGCAAGAACATTTGCAGGTTATAAGCTCAAATTTAAATGTTACAAGTTGAAGATTAAAAGTTTCGAGTTATAAGTTAAAGCTTATACATCTGCATCGTTTTTTTAAAAACCTGCGATGAGATTATCCAATGACAGCGTTATACGCCCTAGGAATGCAAAATTTCGAAATGGCTGAATGCAGGAATCTTCTTTTCCTGAGATTACATTTAATTTAGGACTCCCAAATCGGTCCCAAGCTTCTCCAATTAGACTTAAACATTCCTTAATTCATTGTTTATATTCTACCCTCACTGTTAGGACAGCATATGCTGTATAGACTTCACTGACGGTCGAGCGGTTTAAGCATTCGTCTGCAGATGCAAAGGTCATGGGTTCGACTCGGCACTACTAGTTAAGCACAGAGACGGCTCCAACAAGGAAATGGCGTTCACTCTTTATTTTTCTCCAAGTTCCAAGTATATCAAAGCAAATATAATTCGATTACTTCCAAGTATTAAGATTGTGTATGTTATTGATTAGGTTTAGATGCGAATATAATGTGCGTTTCATGTCAATGATTAATTCATTGTCATACATTATGGTGAATTGAAATGGGACAATCTTGACTAGCACTTGCTATTTTTGAGTTCCATATAGGAAGTGTATAGTTATTTGTCATGCTGAATTACAGTGTATCTGCAGATTTGGGTAATAAATTTAATGCTTGAATAAGGGAATGCATTTCCATTAGTATAGGAGGACTTCACAGGAGGTCGAAGTCGATTGTTTTAAGTTAGTCCATGATCACGTTGATTCCGGACGTCATCGTGAGTATCGACAACAACCCCGATTCCTTTGAACATGAAATGTATCTTTTTTCAATTTCGTTCCGTCTTTTTCATCGTAGTAATAAGGACAATTTACCGGCTGGCAAACTCCCACTATCATGTTACAATATGGTTCGGTTGTTTGTCTATTTTTAGCTCATCCGGCCCGGCTCATGCCGTGGCGTGGCGTCCGGCGTCCGTCCGTCCGTCCGTCCGTCCACAGTGTTCAAAATGCTTCTTCTTCGTTATTTTTCAACCGATTTTGATTCTGATTGTTTCATATGATAGGGCTAGGAGGGGGATTTAAAACTTCTACACAGAATCGTGAAATTCACTATCTATGCTAATTTATGCAAATTTATTCGAAATCACAGAAATGCTTCTTCTCCTTCATTTCTCGACCGATTTTGATTTGGTTTGCTTTATCTGGTAGAGCTTACTTTGGTACACTAAACTTCTACACAGAATTTTAAAATTGTTCTCCATTAATTATCTATGCTCATTTATGCAAATTCATTCGAAATCACAGAAATGCTTCTTCTCCTTCATTTCTTGACCGATTTTGATTTGGTTTGCTTTATCTGGTAGAGCTTACTTTGGTACACTAAACTTCTACACAGAATTTTAAAATTGTTCTCCATTAATTAATTATGGTAATTTATGCAAATTTATTCCAAAAATAACAAAAATTGCTTCTTCTCCTCATTTCTTGACCGATTTTGATTTGGTTTGCTTTATCTGGTAGAGCTAACTTTGATATACTAAACTTCTACACAGAATTTTAAAATTGTTCTCCATTAATTAATTATGGTAATTTATGCAAATTTATTCCAAAAATAACAAAAATTGTTTCTTCTCCCTCATTTCTTGACCGATTTTTGATTTGGTTTGCTTTATCTGGTAGAGCTAACTTTGATATACTAAACTTCTACACAGAATTTTAAAATTGTTCTCCATTAATTAATTATGGTAATTTATGCAAATTTATTCCAAAAATAACAAAAATTGCTTCTTCTCCCCATTTCTTGACCGATTTTGATTTGGTTTGCTTTATCTGGTAGAGCTAACTTTGGTATACTAAACTTCTACACAGAATTTTAAAATTGTTCTCCATTAATTAATTATGGTAATTTATGCAAATTTATTCCAAAAATAACAAAAATTGCTTATTCTCCCTCATTTCTTGACCGATTTTGATTTGGTTTGCTTTATCTGGTAGAGCTAACTATGGTACACTAAACTTCTACACAGAATTTTGAAATTGTTCTCCATTAATTATCTATGCTCATTTATGCAAATTCATTCGAAATCACAGAAATGCTTCTTCTCCTTCATTTCTCGACCGATTTTGATTTGGTTTGCTTTATCTGGTAGAGCTTACTTTGGTACACTAACCTTCTACACAGAATTTTAAAATTGTTCTCCATTAATTATCTATGCTCATTTATGCAAATTTATTCGAAATCACAGAAATGCTTCTTCTCCTTCATTTCTTGACCGATTTTGATTTGGTTTGCTTTATCTGGTAGAGCTTACTTTGGTACACTAAGCTTCTACACAGAATTTTAAAATTGTTCTCCATTAATTATCTATGCTCATTTATGCAAATTCATTCGAAATCACAGAAATGCTTCTTCTCCTTCATTTCTCGACCGATTTTGATTTGGTTTGCTTTATCTGGTAGAGCTTACTTTGGTACACTAACCTTCTACACAGAATTTTAAAATTGTTCTCCATTAATTATCTATGCTCATTTATGCAAATTTATTCGAAATCACAGAAATGCTTCTTCTCCTTCATTTCTTGACCGATTTTGATTTGGTTTGCTTTATCTGGTAGAGCTTACTTTGGTACACTAAACTTCTACACAGAATTTTAAAATTGTTTTCCATTAATTAATTGTGGTAATTTATGCAAATTTATTCCAAAAATAACAAAAATTGCTTTTTCAACCAATTTTCATTCCATTTCCTTTAGTTTCTATTCAATCTTGTACATCTTTCGGATGGTGACGTTAAAGGTCTGTCCCCAGACGTAAATAATCATATCATAATGATATCTGTGAAAAACCCAATCACACACACATAAATGAAATTATGTCCCTTCCAGGGCATCAAATTTTTATTTTTTGACCAGTTCAAAAGTGTACCACATAAAATTTACGATATTTGTTATTGCGAGATGCGGATGAGCGCTACGTCATTGACGTTCTGGTTATTTTCCGCATAAAAAAGGAATGATGATATACATACATGTTTATAGCAATACTGTATACACGAATACATTAATGGTTATCATGATAATGGTAATAATAATAGTAGAAGTAGTAGTAATAATAAAAACTATGATAATATGATAATAATAATGACAATAATTATAATGATAAAACTGAAGAAAAGAAGAAAAGAAACAAAAAGATGGGGAAAAGGAAGTAGAAAAAAAGAAGAGGAAGAAGAAAAAGAAAAAAGAGGGAGTGAAGAGGAAGAAGAGGAAGAGGAGGAAGAGGAAGAAGAGGAAGAAGTAGAGAAAGAAGAAGAAGAGGAAAAAGAGGAGGAAGAAGAAGGAGAACACGTAGAAGAAGAACAGGAAGAGGAAAAATAGATAAATGCATAATAACAATTAAAAAAGGGCTGGATTGCGCTACTCAAAGTCATTCATAAAATGGCTCTGTTCATCCAGTTTGTCTTATGCCCTACCCTTTCGATATACAACATGATTTATACATTATAATAGTCTTCGTGTAACTTACCAATACAAAGAGAGCCTGAGAACCCCGGACAACATGTAGGAGCATACCTATAACGGTAATAGTAGCTTGTTCTACAAGAAACCAGTACAAAGAATCGAGTCAATATACCCTTCAATATCCTTGATTCGTTTCGATTTTGATTTTGATTTTTTTTTCTTTTCCTTTTTTTTTTCTTTTTAATTTCCATAGCAATAATCAAACGTTAGACCAAAGTTATCATAAACATATATAACTATATCAAATATGTCATTTCAGTGGAATGAGCATAATGCCACCGTTCTTTCATGGATATAATTAATAAACACATGTGTATCGATAATAATGAAACGAAAGTCAAATTAACATAGTAAAAACCATAATCAAATACGAACATTTCAAGTTTGAGCTCAACTTTCTTTTTTTACTGTTTACAAATACTAGTGCATAACATAAAGAACATAAGACACAATTAATTTCTGGTAACAATTATGTTTTACGTAAAATCATACTGATTGAACATTAGTAACTTGACAATTATTATTCACATGTAGATAAGATAATTGATTTTGTTTGTGTGTAGAAATCAGTAGGGCAGGTTCAATAGCTATGCCTTTGGTCGCGAATTTTTTTTTGTTAATAAACCATTTCATTCAATTCAATTCAGTTGTACATTGCATGCCTAGAATTGAGATAAAGCAGTCAGTGAAAAGAAGAAGAAAAAAAACGAACAAACAAAATGTTGACACGAAACCTCAGAAATATGGGATGGGTATAGGTGGACGTTGTCTCCACCCCATAAAAGGGTGAGAGAGTCCTTAGAGAGGGTAGAGGAAAAGGGGGAAAGAGCAGTAATGGCAAATGAGTGAGTAAGAGTGTAGTAAGTATAAAGAAAGAAAGAGAGTGAATGGGGGGAGAGAGAGAGAGAGAGAGGAATAGACACACAGAGAGAGAAGTGGGGGCAAAGATGATTAACCCTTTTCGTTCGTATGTCTTAATTCAGTGGGAGTGCATTATGTGGTTGCAGGGTGAGTTCCCAATTTTGGAGCCTTAAAGAGATATTTGTGTGTGCAAAAAGGGTACTCGAGAGGGAAAGGTCTAAATAGAAGGGATGTCTGGTAGGTTACAAAACCTAACAGGCCCCCAGGCCCCTAGCAAAATGAAATAACATGTTGACAATTGCAACAAAAGATTAGGATTCATCGAGATAAGCTTGTACATTAGACAGCTAGATTAGAATGACTGAAATGTGGAAATAGTACACAAATGCGATGGTAGTTGGTTCTATACTGAAGCACCCCCCTCCTCCGAAGACAAAAACTGTTTATAACTGTGTGTTTTTGGTCTGGGGAGATTCGTCTTGTGCACAGTGAATAGACATCTGACTGACATGAATATGGTATTGGTAGTTTCTCTGGTGCAAGATTGTAAGATGTAAATACTCAAACATCATAACGGACACGTTCCCGTTCTGCCTTCTGCGTTTATTTAAATATTTATACTTGACCAAGTGATGGAAGAAATGAAAACTAGAACGAGCTGAATAATTACGAGAGATAAAGGACGGCTATGAAATGTCGAAAAAAGGCTACTACTACCACTATCATTACCACCACCACCACCACTACTACCACCACTACCACTGCTAATGACTTTTTTTTATAGGAAATTTTGTATTTTTGAAGTGATCAGGGCCCCGTATTACAAAGAGTTGATATCAATCGCAATTTATTTGCGATTGATATCAATCGTAACTATGTACATAAGAGACAGGAGACTGCAAACTTGCGATTGAATGGAGGGTACTCTTTGTAAGACGGGGCCCAGGACTAGCGATTTTCGTGAGAATTAAAAAAATACTATAAAGTTAATATCGATGAACGATAATAGTAGGTAACTTGCCTGTAACGTGTACAACTGAGAATGAAGTAGCAACCTGTTGAATACCTCTCCGTGTAGGGTTGCAAGTAAGATACGCTAACTGCATAGGAACTGCATCGAATATTTTGAAATGGAAAATAATCTCTTAAAGATAAAGTTGAGTTCTGGTCATGCGATTGCATTGTGAAAGAAACATTGTAGAATCGATCAGAAAAGTTTGATCATCTAGCATAAAAGTATTGGTGGTTACTGCAAGGTTCTGGAATCATTAAAATGATAATAAATTTGGCCCAGTCTTGGTAAAATTACAAGCACTGTACACAGAAAGACGTATATGTGACTACATGAACATGTGGCATAAAAATCCGTCCCGATTTTTATGCTGTTACATGCCATATTTAGAAGGCATTTAAATTTTAATGCTTTCCAGGGAACATTTTTGATCTGATGTTCTTCCACACTTACATAATACAACGATAACGTTCAAAAATTATTTTTCACCTCTTCCCGGAACTCAACCTTCTCTTTAACTGTAATCATGATGATTTATTTTTGGTTTTAAAAATGTATAAAAAGGTACTCTGTTTGTCATAATGTACTCATTGTATACCTTATCCTTCCCCAATGCATAAATACATATTTAATGCATATTAATTGTTTCAATCATTATTCATATAAATATATATATATATATATTTATATATATATATATATACATTTAGATATATACCTGCAGCTCAACATTTATTTTTATATATTATTTTGTTTAAAAAATGCTTCCTGTGATTTAGAAAAACCCTCTGAAGAAATTGGTATTTAGTCATTACCGGAAGTAAAAACTAACTTCAATTATATTACTTTAATACACAATAGGATTTGCTAACGCTACCACGACATCATAATCATATTCTTATTCCTATCGATGCCCCCTCCCCTCCTGTTGTTGAATTAAACCGGAACTTATTTTTGTATAAAGGCCGTGAGGGATATATGACTTTATATTGCTTTTTCTTTGTAATATTGTCGGGCATAACTTTGCGTTCTCAAGGAAAGAATGTTATTGAAATGTGCAACATCACAAATATTTTTATGTCAAGCTGTATTTTATTGAATAAGAAAGGAGATGGATATAACAAGTACACAATCATAATTATTTTGAATACTTACGAGTCCCCTGACGAGCATGAACCGTAAATGGGTGTGGGCAGTGTTGCCATAGTTACCAACACCACCACCGGTAGAAGAAGGCCCAAAGTAACCAAGGTCATTATCATCAATCTAGCACAATGGACTGAAAATGAAAGTAAATGACATGAACAATCATCAGTGAACTAAACCAGCTTTGTGTTACTTTCTACAATACTGGTGTGTTGGCTCAGTCAGTAGAGCGTCCGCCTCACAACCGGGAGGTCGTGGGTTCGAACCCCGGCCGCGTCATACCAAAAGACGTTAAAAGATGGGAGTCGCTGCTACCTTGTTTGGCGTTCAACAATAAGGGATAGAGCAATGTCGATCTGGCGCTGCTCAGTGGCTGCCGGGCTCACGATCAATTGGGCACAAAGAATTTCCATTTTCGGTTTAATAAAATTTGGAGTGGACTAAAAAAAAGATTATTATTATTATTATAATCTTTTTTTAAAGGGAGAGAAAGGAAAAGAAAACAGTATTTATTTTCATTTATTTATGTTTTATCCTGCGGGCTCTGCAATTGTTATTACCCCCCATGGTTTCGAAGTACTCCTGGGTCGAGAGGAAATATGTGGGGGAAACACCATGCCCATGGATGTAAGCAGTAGCACTGACTAAGGAACGAACCTTTTGTATGAGAGTCAAGAGTCTTCACCAATATACCACGGTGCTCTATGTTATTTGGATATTCAGAAGCTGATAAATAACTCATTGACATTTGTTTTTAACTTAATATTATCAACATTCTCTTCAACCTTAATAATAAAAGGAAATTTATTTTAAACATGTTCCCATCTTGTACGCGGAGGATTTAGCACAGAGAGAGGGGGAGATAAGTGAATGTTCTCACGATTAACGACGGTTTCCGTCCATTTTCACACTTGTGTCAATCAATTTCATACTTTTTTCATTCAATTTCGTCCAAAAACTCCTTAATCTTGCACATCTTATAGTCTATTTCGTATAATATTTGGTCATTCATTTTTGTTAACTTTGTCTAATCAATTTCATCATTTCGCATCCAATTTCCTCAAAGTCAAATCAAGTTCGTCATGATCGGCTGCCATGGTCTCATTTATGTCTTCTTCATTCTATTTCCGATGTTTTCTTATTTTTTTTTTTAAATAATAACATTTTTGTCAATCATACTGTTCTCTTAGCAACGATTTTTGCTGAATTTGTTTGCAACAATAAGTCACCATGGGTGCTCCTAAAGACAAACACGACATGGAGTAGCAATTTACTCTTTCGTGACTCATGGTAATTTGTTACACAGTTGATTTCACCAAGGAGTTTAAAGAGCTGGAGACCCAACTGGCAACAAATTATTCCAAGCAGCTGCCGTTTTCTATGGTTGCACAATAGAATCTACTGGTGTGCTGTTACCTTTGATGCCCGAGGTTCGAAGCCGCCAATATCTTTGGAAAGCTTGAGTAGTGATTTTTTTCACACAAAAAATATCCTTAATATTTCACTTTTTATTTGAACTAACAAGGGGGATAATTGAACAGATGATAAAATATCCAGTTAAGCACATGCCTTACATATTTTTTTCCTGGCGGCATCGAAGATGGTACAAAGGGAATGAGCTAGATGGTACTCCATCTCTTAAAATTCCTTGATTTCACTCGGTTGATTCCACTATTCGCATGATTTAGCAAAGAGAAGTAGCAGTGAACATTCTAACGATGAACGACGATGTATTAGTTTTCGTATTTGTTCATCGTCTCTACAATTCAATTTGAACAAACAACATTTAATATAAAATGTTAGGCTTGACTTTGGTTCAATAACAAGATCTGGCACGCGATCTTAATCTTCTGGATGCAAGCCAAACAAAATTGTTTACAACAATAAACGACATTGTGGTAGTACATATTTTACGTAGCGACACATGACGATCCATGGCAGATGTATTTATTAGTACCAGGTTTAATAATATTAAAGAAAAATGATTTTGATCCTCGGCCCGTGCTCTCTCTCTCTCTCTCTCTTTCTCTCACAACACGATCTGGGAAATTTATGTGCACCCCTTCCATCCCCGTAGCCACGTCACTGACTTAGAATTGTATCCATTTGTTCTGTATTAAAGATGAAGGCTTATAGTAGTATGCAGTCAGTGGGCACCTAGGCCTAGTGAAATGTATTTCTCTATTGTTTTTCTCGATAAGGCCACGGAAAATATGTAGGACCATGTGGACACCTAAGTTTTCCCTTTTAAGAGTGATTTTTTTTTGGAATAAATTTGTGCCCACTATTTTCTCGGTTAGACCGTTTCATATTGAGTAATTTCACCTTTTTTTTAATCACTGTAAATTACCGTAGGTTACAATATTCGCCTTGAGGACAAATTTCAAATGCTCTTCTCATTCACCATAGAGGTGTTGATGCTAGGTCTTTAGAAGTAGTATACAAGATATTATAAACAATATGCAGGCCTTAATACACAGTCTTTGTGAGCATGTTGTGAGCTCAATCAAAGCCTACTGAACATAATATTTAAAACCTGAAATTATATTTTTCGTTTTCTCAATTTTCTATCGATACCAAAAGCAAATTTTCAGAGAAGGAAAGGTTTATAGCTCTTAGTTTATTATTACAATGCATGAGAAGGCAAACGTTTGGAAAGCACGAACCGGCATGTCCGGGTCTGTCTGGAAAATACTTTTATTAGAAGTTTGCGCATTTTCCAGGAATAATGAGGTTCATTTTCATATATCACCAAATATTTTAATAAATGCTTTCTCTACAGTGTTGTTAGAAAGTACGCCTACAAAGGGCTGCATTAGAATTTGGAACGGTTGAAAATAGTATTTTTAAGATTGTGAGGTAGTCTGCTTTGAGGGAAATATTTGTTGAATTAGCATATCTCACCTGTCTACATTTCAAGCACTATGTTTTTATTAGGAATGAAAAGGGGTCGCAGCTGTTAATTGTAGTTCCTCCTTGTGAAGCAATTGCCTATGAGCACACTGTTAAAAATGTATATATCTCATAAACTTTAATAAAGGTATTTCTGTATCTGTATTGTTAGGTGTTGTAAGTCACGAGGCTCGCATCTTGCATTTCCAGTGTTTTATCACATTGTTTGTCGCATCGACCTGCCATTATCAATGTACGCGATCATCTTTTTCGGATCACCATGGATAGTTCATGTACAGATATATTGCCCCTTTGTACATGTTGACGAAAATGACTCTATTTTGTCTGTAGGCCTACATGATGATGATGATAATGACAATGGACTTGAGCCTTGACTCAAATATAAATCACAACGATTCTACAAAAAACATAGCCGATCTGTTTAACAGACAGCAATCTATAATTGAATATGATTTTGACCTTAAAGGGATCCGGTAACTTTGTCTCAGTTTCTGAAACTAAATCCTGGATTTAGCTCATGCTGCAATGATGATTATAAACCTTTAGGTCATTCAGGAACCCCATGACTTTTACAAGCCGATCGCCTGTCTGATTATCAAGATATTTATGATTGGAAATCGAAACCAAATTTTGAGTTTGCCTAACGGTTTTCATAACACTACAGTCTATTGGGGGAAACGAGTATGGTAACACCGGTCACTCAAAGATCTTTACTTTTTTGAGGCACTTCTTGATCATTATGAAGCGCAATTTTTTTAGGACTTCAATATTACACCATATCACAGACACTGATAACACGTAGGGCCATGCATCTCAGATTTAACATTGTTAAACGATGCCTTTAATGATGACATACCAAATAGTAGAGCCTTAACCGTCAAATATAAATCACAACGATTCTACAAGCAAACATAGCCGCTCTTTTTAACAGACAGCTATCTGGACCCCCTAGCTCCAGTGGCGTTAAATTCTTGGATGAATTTGAAACTACCTTATCCAACCCCCTCCTAATAAATTGACAATGTTTCATAATGGGAGACTTTAATATTGACCTGCTTAATCTTAATGACAATCTGGCCCATAACTATCTTGACCTCACTCTCTCACACTCTCTTGTCCAATAATAGCTAGACTGACCAGAATAAGAGATCACATAGTATCAAATGTTTATCCATATCCTAAAGCTAGAATATTAATCACAGATATCACGGATCACTTCCTTATTTTTGCTAAATTTCCTGATCCTACTAAATATACACAACTTTCATCTCCAAAATCACGTACTCTTACCTATGACGATGTTGTTCGTTTAAAGGACAGACTACGCTCTCTTGACTGGACCGATGTACTAGCAACAGAAAATTGTAATTAATCATTTTACAAATTTATGGAGACCATAACACTTGTTTATCAACAAGTCATCGCAGAAACTACATATAGCAATTCAAAATATATTTTAAAAAATCCTAGATCGCCGTTGATAACTAAAACCCTTTTAAGATCCAAAAATTAGAAAAATAAACTATATTACAAGCAAGACCATACTCGCCAAACACGACTTAAATATACAAAATACAAAAAAAAATTAACGAGTCTACTAAGAAGTGCTAAAAAGAAATATTATGCCTCGAAAATACATTCTAGCAAAAACGATATGAAAGGAACCTGGAAAATTATACAAAGAGAAATGTAAAGGCTCAATAATCAGATCGAGAGTCAAATGCTTTGAAGAAGGAGAGAAAACTCTAAATATTGTATGTCATTGGAAAAGAGAAATTTTGAGAAAGGTACAATTTTGCAACAACGCAATGACAAAGGCAAAAACTTTAGTAAGTAACAAAATATAACAAAATGTGTTCATCAATTTTATTAAAACTTATATAGTCGAAAAGAAAGACAACATGATTTATTGACTTACACAATCCTGAATTAACCAATGAATTGGCAGAATTATGTGAAGGCAATTAACATAAAAAGTATGCCAGCAAGTTATTTCTAAGTTTGTCAAAAATAAAGCGCCTGGAAGTCATAGCCTGAATATTGAGTTTTATCAATATTTTTGAACAGAAGTTAAATGTCTGCTTGTACACTCACTAAACGAAGGTTTTGAAAACAATGAACTTTTCTAACACGCAAAGACAAGCCATAATCAAGTTATTACACACAAAAGGTGATAAAACTAATTTAGAAAAATTTATACCAATCTCACTTCTTAATAGCAATCAGGACTCCAGAAGGTAATTCCCACGTTAATTTCTAATGATCAAGTAGGGTTTATCAAGGGTAGAAGTTTAGCTAAAAATATTAGATTGATTGAAGATATATTTTATTATGTCCAAAACCACTGAGACAAAGGACTTGGTATTTATCAGATTTTAGAAAAGCCTTTGACTGTCTAAGTTGGGATTTTCTCTTTGAATGTTTACGGAGATTTGGATTTAAAAATGATTTTTGCAGATGGGTCAATACTCTGTACAAAATGTTAAGAGCAGTGTCAATGTAAACGGTTGGTTAACAGAACAAATTAACATGACAAGAGGCGTGCGTCAGGGCTGCCCTCTATCGGCCCTTTTATCCATACTCGCTGCCGAGGTACTAGCTATTAAAGGGCCAATCTAACCAAAACGGGCTAAAAAAAAATGGGGGGAAAAGACATGTAGAATAACTTTTGACGGAGATTCCGAACATGACAATGCTTTTTCTTAGAAATTATCAATAGTTCTGGAATCTAGATTTAAAAATGACGAATCAGAACGCTCAGGAAAAAGCCCAGTTTCGGAGCTGTATTGCGCAATTGCATATGACGTCACTGCAGGAGCCTCTCCGGTGAAAAAGAGGGTGATTTAGCCAATAATATATCTTTAAAAAGGCAAACTATGATATTAATGATATTAATTGGGGAAAAGACATTTATCCAAAAAATAATATGCACTTGATAATCCCAGTACGTTTCTGGCAATTTCGTCATTCCTAATTATTAATTACAATGAGATTGTAAGATCCTTACAAATCGGACATGCCCGCAATGACGTCAATTGCTTCATCAAGCCACGTTACCGTATTACCTTTTTTCGAGGGGCGTAGCCCAGCAAGCGTGATATCTGTGAAAATGGATGGTTATTATCACTTTTTGGTCAATTTAGAGATTTTCTGAAATCTCAGAGGCTGGAATATTAATAAGTAGAGGTGTATTCATGTTTTAAAAGGCTATGATAGTTGGGTTAGAGTGGCCCTTTAAGATAAGACACGATCTAAACATTACAGGAATTACACTTTTTGATTCAGTTGAAATAAAGATGTTGCAATTTGCAGATGACGCAACAATATTTGTTGATGACACAAAATCTTTATAAAAAGCTATAAAGCAGATAGAACATTTCGGTTTATTTTCTGGTTTAGAGCTGAATAAATCAAAGAGTTCCATAATTAACATTAACGGAGACACCGTTGGTGAAAGCATTTATGGCATTCCATGGACCTATTTTGATGTTAAATATAAGGGGTTCATTTTGGAAAAAACGAACCAAACCGAATAAATCTCAATTGGAAACCCAAAATATATAAAAGATTGAAAATATAATACGTCTATGGAAAGCGAGGCGCTTAACATTTTCTGTTAAAATAACTATAATCAAATCATTCCTTGTTTCTCAAATTATATATAATGCTCAAGTGATTTCCATGCCGGAAAATGTAGTGAAACACATCGATTCTTAACTTTATATTTGTGGAATGGAAAAAAAAAAAGAAAAAAAGTGGTTTGTATGAGTTATGAGCATGGATGATTGAAAATGGTTGATTTGAATGCTCTGTTACAAAGTTTTATATTAAAGTGGATATTGCACTACTTCTCCCACGAAAACTCAAAGTGGAAAAAGATAATTTAGGTTTTTTGTTTTTTAAAGTAGGCAATTTACAATATGTGTTGAATAGTAAATGTACAAAAGAGGATATGAAAGTTCGTTTTAATCAAAGGTTATAACTTGAGTCTGGCCAATTTTGAGTACTTCTTGTCTCACAATTGCTACTGTAATGCCGTAGACAGTACAGCCAGCGACGCGCAGGGTGATGGACAGTTGTAGATGCTTGAGAGTTATGGGAGATCAGGTTGGATGATACATGGGCTAGCTGTAACTAGTAAGTAGGGTATAACCTGTCTTACTAGAGCACCTGTGAATGATGTTCTAGCTGGTCTTGTACCTTAAATTGCTGGAGAACGGTGCAGCAAGATCAGGCATTTCCCCGGTAGGGCTAGTTCGTAGTTTAAGGTGCTTGCTATGTGTCATCATGCCATTCTCTTCATGCTCGTGACAGCTCAACTGAACCATCACCCGAATAACATAGGGTGTGTAGCCATCCTACAGATCTATCTATAGAACTTAAGGGCGGATGAGCTCACATAGAGCCAACGGCCAGCTACCATGGAAGAGTTTGGTACCTCACCATGTATATTACCATTGTCTGCAACATCATGAATAAGTACAAACAGAAAGAAAACGAGATGCAAGCCTGACTGGTCCCCGAACATTTAGTCCTGCTGTAAATAGCCTTCGGGAAGAGTTGCTGCCTTTGCAAATAAGGTACATGATAATGACCAACCTAGTTCAAAGCCTTCGGGAAGACTAGGTTGTGATGCTCTGTCCCTGAAAACAAGAGGAAAGCGACTGCGCATTGCGACATGGAATGTTAGGACGTTGTATAAGGCAGGGAAATTAGATAACCTCATTCAGGAGGCTAATAGGATGAAACTAGACATTATAGGTATTGCGGAAACTAGGTGGACTGATAATGGATGCGTGAAGAGAGATGATTACACCTTCATATACTCCGGAGGAGAAAAACACCAACATGGTGTTGGAATGTTAATCAAGAAAATCTCGAGAAACACATTCTAGGTTACTGGACATTAAATGAGAGAATAATGTTAATGAAGTTGAAAGCTAAACCGTTTAACCTAGCAATAATTCAAGTGTATGCCCCAACCAGTGATTACAGTGATGAACAAGTAGAAAAATATTACGATCAAATAGACGAAATGCTAAAGCATTGTAAATCAACAGAAGTTGTTATCGTAATAGGTGATTGGAATGCTAAAGTCGGAGAAGGTAAGGATGGAAAGATTGTTGGACAATATGGACTAGGCCATCGTAATGAACGGGGTGATCGACTTGTTCAGTTCTGTAAGGAACATGATCTAGTGATAACCAACACCTTTTACCAACAACATAAAAGAAGAACCTACACCTGGAAGAGCCCAGGAGATGTAAATAGAAATCAGATCGACTATATTTTAATAAAGAACAGGTTCAAGAATTGTATCAAGCAGGTAAAGACATGCCCAGGGGCTGACATAAATTCTGATCACAACCCGGTGATTGCAGAAGTTGAAATAAAGCTAAAGAATACACCCCAGAACAAAAAGAAACTCTCTTCCGGATGTCACAGCTCTAAATAAAACAGACATAGCAGAAAAATACCTTATGGAAGTTAGAAATAGGTATAATTGTCTAGTCACAGAAGAAATAGAACAAACAAATAATGAAGTAAATGACATTGAGAAACTAGAAGTGGAATGGAAATGCTTGAAAAAAAGCATTCAGCATGGAAATAAGACACTACCAACTAAAAAGAAACCAGCAAAACAACCATGGATGACAGAAAAGATTCTGAACTTGATGCAGGAGAGGCAAAAGCAAGTCAGAAACTCCAAATCATACAGAGTCATCAATAAGAAATTGATAATGAATGTAAAAGAGCAAAAGAAGAATGGCTAACTCAAAAATGTGTTAGAATTGAGCATTTCTCCAAGACAAACCAAACAAATGAAATGCACAGAGAAATCAAGCATTTTAAGAAGAAGAAAAACAAGGCAGCAAGCGGATGTATCAAGAACAAGGATGGAACATCTTCCCTCTTTGAAAAGGATGATATTAAACAAAGATGGGAAGAATATATCCAAGACCTATTTGACGATGATAGAGGTCCAGAACTTCCAATCACTGACAACGAGGGTCCAAGTATACTTGAATCAGAAGTTAAACAAGCTCTGCATTCACTGGGAACTTCTAAATCTGAAGGCCCAGATGGGATAACACGGGAAGAACTTGTGGCCTTAAAAGAATTTGGGATTGAACATTTGACTAGTATTTGCCAAATGATATACAATACAGGTCATATTCCTGAAGATCTGAAAAAGTCGATATTTGTGCCAATTCCAAAGAAGCCTAAGGCAAGTGTATGTGAAGATTTCCGGACAATTAGCCTTATGAGCCATGTAACCAAGTTGCTCTTAAAGATCATTCTCAACAGAATAAAAATTCAAATTGACAATGAAGTAGGTAAGGAACAGTTTGGTTTTAGACCTCAAAGTGGTACTAGAGAAGCAATATTCTGTATGAGAATGGTGACAGAAAGGTATATGGCAGTAAATAAAGAAATATATATGTGCTTTATTGACTACTCTAAAGCATTCGACAAAATTCACCACGAAAAATTGATTGAAAGCTTACAAAAATTAATCTAGATGGTAAGAACATACGTCTCATATCTAAACTTTACTGGGAGCAGACAGCTGCCATCAAAATTAACAATGAAATTACAGGTTACACAAAAATCAAAAGAGGAGTACGTCAGGGATGCGTAATGTCTCCATCCCTGTTCAACTTGTGCACAGAATTGGTATTCAGGGAAATTTCAGATATGAAAGGTGTTAGTATTGGGGGTGTAAATATTAATAATTTACGTTATGCTGATGACACTGTACTTTGCGCAGAGAATGAAGCAGATTTACAACATGTATTGGATATTGTAAAAGTCAAAAGTGAAGAGTTTGGTCTAAGCATGAATGTCAAGAAAACTAAATCAATGATTTTTAGTAGAACAGAGAACAAGCCTAGAATATGTTTGAAACTCAATGGACATATCATTGAGCAAGTCAGTAATTACATCTACTTAGGACAAAATATCACAGATGATGCCAGATGCGAAGCAGAAATAAAAAGAAGAATAGAAATTGCTCGGAATACATTTCTGGCAATGAAAGGATTATTCACAAATAGAAAGGTGAAATTTGCACTTAGGTTGAGACTAGTAAACTGTTATGTATGGTCTGTCCTATTGTATGGAGCAGAAACATGGACAATAAACAAGGCCATGGAAAATAGAATAACATCTTTTGAAATGTGGATCTACAGAAGAATGATGAAGATATCCTGGAAACGAATGAAAACCAACAAAGAGATATTGCACATGGCAGGGCGTAAACAAATTGCACTAGTAGGATTAGTTAAGGAGAGAAAAGTCAAATACTTTGGTCATGTTAAAAGGCACCAAAGCCTCTTAAAGGATGTATTGGAAGGAAGAGTGGAAGGAAGTAGACCTAGAGGGAGACCCAGAATCAACTGGGAAGAGAATGTCAAGAACTGGAGTGGACTAAAACTGCGAGAGTGCACCAGAATGGCAGAAGATAGAGTGAAATGGAGAGATGTTGCAATCAACCTCCGAACCGGGAGAAGATACTTAGATAGATAGATAACTTGAAAAACAAAATATTCAAAACTTTTTTCTTATCTTATTATATATGCAAAATACACAGTTTATCTAACTTTGTATCTATTATGCAAGCAGAAAATCGCAAACTTATGTTTCATGAAGTCTCTATTCTTTGTATTATTAAAAGATTATTCCAAAACAGATTAAAGATCGAAAAGTATTGTAAAACAAAAAAGCTATGCATTTTTTAAAACACTGTTATTCAAGGAAACGAAACATGTTTTATAAGTATGCTACGATGTTATTTCAATTGATTGTGTATGATTGTTTGATTTGTTCAAAAGCATATATTTATCAATAAATTAATCCCCCCCCCAAAAAAAAAAACAAAAACAAAAACAAAAACAAACATATAAAAAAATCCTTACAAATCAACTTGTGCTGAGTCAAAGATGCTTTAAGTTCGAATGAGACAAGAGTCAAGATTTTGAAACACCGTGAGATGCAACATAAAATAAAGGGGTGGTTAAGACATGTGATCAGTTTGTTAATTATATCACGTGATCAGTGAACAAAGATAACAATAAAAACAAATTCAATGGGGTGGTCGGTGATAGATAAGAAAGTGACGATGTTTAGTATAGAGCAGACAAAGAATTGTGGTATTCAGCTCTCGAGGAGAAAAACCAACCCATGGATTCAATCAAATTGATTTAATGCTTAGGTATCCTATTACCTCAAGAAACGATTACTTTACGGCCTGTGGCTATTATTCTTGGTTTTTATCTGGATTTTATAGGCAATTTTCAAGTATGATACGTTCAATTACTTTCGCCGACCAATATCCTGTCTTAAGTGATGTTATTGTACTAATTGTTATCGAGTGTAATGCGATATGTTCTGTTTTCTTTTGAAATACGTTTTGCCTTTGTTTTCTTGAGTATTTCACAATTCTATTTTGCATACCCAAAAAAAAAAAAAGAGAGACAGATTTCTCTAAGCATTGTGATCTTATATTTTAAATTTAAAAAATTTGTTCAACTAGAAGTCTAACACAGGTTAACAAAAAATATAAAACCATCTAGAGGTATCAGACAGGGGTGTTCCCTATCTGCATTATCATTTATCCTTAGCATTGAAGCTCTTGCAAATGAGATTAGGCAAAATAACAATATCATAGGCTTGAATGTTGGTTGAAATCAGGAAACAATTAAAATATTACAGTTAGCAGATGACATGACATTATTTGTTTGTATAGTTAAGTCAGGTAACATAGCTATAAAGATTATTAAAACATTTGAAAAGTATTCTGAAGTTCAATTAAATGAAAACAAGACAAAAGCCCTCTGGTTGGGAACCAACAATCCAACAAATACTATTAGAAATATGTTATGGAAGATGTCTATGTTAAGTCACTTGGTATCTATCTTTGCAAAAATAAAGATTTAGGATTAGACATGAACTAGTCTGAAGAGAGAATAATAAGAATAAAACAGCCGTTGAAACTGTGGAAACAGAGAAATCTCACGCTTGAAGGGAAAATAACGATATCAAAATCCTTGATGATGTCGAAAATCATTTAATTTATACATCACACGTTTTGTCTTGTTCTAAAGAGATAGTTAAGGAGCTCGATAAGTTATTTTTTGATTTCCTATGGAAAGGGAGACCTGCAAAGGTTAAAAGATCCAATGTATTAAATGGTATAGAAGAAGGTGGTTTAGATATGTTAAATGTTCAAACAAAAGTTGCATCGTTAAACATAAATTGGTTTTGTAAATATCTAAGCGATGAGTTAAATGCAGGTTGCAAATGAATGTTACACTATTTGTTTGAACAACTTGGTGGTATAAAGGTTATAATGAATTGTAAATATGATATTAAAAACGCAAGTTTTCTGGAAAACAGGATGCCTCATTTCTACCATACCATTTAATTATGACCTTTTTCTTGATTAAAAGCTACTATTACTCAAAAAAGGTTCGATCAGGTACTTTTGATAGCTATCGTAGAGAAATAATTTGGCTGAATAAAAATGTAATGTATAAAGGGAAAATGCTTTTTTATAGGAATTGGATAAATTCTTACATTTTGTTTGTTGGGGATTTAATGGATGGTAAAGATTTTCTACCACTTGATGAGTTATGTGCGAAAATTGTATTTGAGGATGGGAGGTGGTATAGTCAATATGCACGTATTAGAAGAGCGATTCAATCACTTGGGAATATGTTAGTACTTGCAAATGCGAATGTAGAACATAGAGAGTACATGTATATGAAATTTAGATCAACAGCCTTTGTATATAATGAAATAAAATTGGTTGAGGACTTGATTTCAGTAAGACGGTTGACAGGTAAAAGAATATATCATGAGTTGATAAAAACAAAAATTGAAGAATCTAGAGCGGAGGAATTTTTGCGAAACGCTTTAGGAATTGAATGTATACCTTCATGGTCAGATAGATGGATATTTAAGATAAAAGTAATAAAAAACAGTTTACTGATCAATCTTAATTTCAAATTCATGTACGATATTTTGGCAATACCAAATTATTTGTTTAAATGGAAAGTAAATACCACTGAGCAATGTTATTATTGTAATCAACTTGGTGATTGTATGCACATGTTCTTTTCTTGTAACGAAGTTATTAAGTTTTGGAAAGAAGTTGAAGAGAATATAACGAAATATTCATGTCTAATTTTAATATCAAACCACGTCATCTATTGTTTGGTATTGATTTTAATTCAAAGAAGGGAAAAGATGTTAATATTATTTGGAATTATGCACTTTTCGCTGTTTACAAAAGCTTTGTTGGAAAAGAATTTAAAAAGAAAAGTATAACAAACAGAGACTTCTTCATATTTTGTTTTACCTACTAAATTATCGTTACAGATAGAAGAAAATATTAAAAAACCATGTATGTCCCTTTTGAAATGGAGGCAAATGCTAAAAATGTGAAAATTATTATATTATTATGAGGAAATAAAGAAGACCAGAAATGGTTATTTTACAACAACAACAAAAAAATAGAAAAATGAGCTGATTGAAACTGTATACATATTAAATATTATTTATATATTATTTATATAACATCCCATCATATTATCCTCACAACTTAGCTCTTTCGAAAAGCAAATTATGGACGTCTTCTGAATGATGTCAATCACAAACAAGACCCTCAAAATTAGCTGATACAGTTTATCAAGGTCCAAGAACGACTTGCAAAACATATTGAACCCCAAAAGAAACAAATTACAATGAGGGTGTACAGTACCTTCAAATCTTACTCGACTCTAGGCTTAGAACTTCTGTCCGATCTAGAGGTGTGTGATGCTCTTGAGGATCTAAATCGGTAGTGTCAACTTTCATTTTAGTGACTCATTCTTGTATCTTGCTACTTTGACACAAATCGTTGTTAACAGTTGTGCGCATGCTCTATGCTCTACGTCCGGGGCTTAAATTGCTCCAATGGGTCTTCGCGTCTTCGGGTCTTCGGGTTACACGAACTTTTGTGAATAAGCAGGCGGTACTTCCCGAAGAGCCGTGTATAACATTAATGTTTAAAAAAACCTGCCACTTATAGCCAAAACGTCGCGTGCAGTTTACCCGATATTTTTCTGGAGAAGAAACCTACAGGAAATCTATGAAAACAAGCGTCTCGATCAAACACATTTTAATACGAGATAAAATAATCAAAGAATTAGAACAAAGGCCGGCGATTGACACTTCCCCATTGTCTAAATTTATCGGCATGTATCCACAAAATAATGTACAGGTGTAAAGATTATATCTCAAGGACCATCTTTACAAATCTTGTAATTAGTTACATTCATTCATTAGACCGGCAATGTCGGTCACACGGGCCTTCTGGAGTGTTATCAAAGGGTTCACGATAATGATAGCATATGAGACCGGCAATGTTGGTCTCATCTGCCTTCTGAAGAGTTATTAGAGGGCTCACGATACTGATAGCCTATGAGATCGGCAATTTGGGTATATAAAGTACAGTATTATCACAGGTTTTGCGACACCGATATCCCATGAGACCGGCAATAACGGTCTCACTGGCCATTTAAAGTCTAATTACAGGGTTGCGAGACCGATAGGTTGTTAATTTGTTAATGTTCAGTTTTTATAATCTCTTTTGTCGCGATTTAGGTCACCATATTGGGGTTCATCGGTGCCGTTCTCGACAGAGAAAGGCATGTTATAATTAGGTCTACTAAGGCAGAACTATACAGTGCGTCCCGGAAAAAACGAAACCGAGAATTATCGATGTTTTATCATAACTTAATCACAATTATAATTAATAAATGACACATATTTGTAAAGCTTAGATCCTCTTCCTTCATTAGATGCAACTCATATGATGCATATTTCAATTTGAAGAAAGGGTACCAAAAAGTCATTTGGCGGACGGTATCTTTAGTTCAAAGAGAAAATCACATTTCTAGAAAGTTCATTTTCTGCCCTTTCATATGACACCTCAATCAGGAAAAATGAGCTAGGAATAACAAAGTTATGTTTGCTTAAAGTTAGTAGTGCTTCCATTTCCATAATTTTATTAAACGAATTCGTTTTCTCTTGCTGCCTGCCGTAGCAACAAACAGATTTGACAAAAGAGTTTACTCCGTTTCGTTGACAATCAGCTATGCAGGAAGTCTTTTGTCTATGGCTGATTGTCTGGGACGCACTTGAAGGAAATATGAGCAGTATTCATGCAAACAAAAGAAATGTAGGCTATTCATCTTTTTATTTGTAATAGAAACTTAAATTCAATGATTTTTAACTTTGGGACATACTTGACTTCGGTGCAGTACGACTATAGTACACGTGATAGAATGGTCATGCTTCACTTAATTTTAAGTTTGGTCCCTGTACAGTATACTTCCTCGTTTACTAGCTTGGGGCACCCGATATCTTGTTCTTCAAGATTTGTATACCACTCATACATACCACAATATCAATCCGTACAGAGTACGATTAGAAACATTAAAGAGAAAATAATGAAACCCAACACACTGTAGCTTACAGTCTAAGTAAAAATTGTGAGCCGGTAAAAATATCTTGAAATTACTCCTATTTGATTACTTAGCAAGGAAAACAATCTCTCAAAAAAATGCAGTTTCCTTGCTAGCTAATCTCCCATGGGAGTCACCATTTTGACTAAAATAGTGATGTCAGAGTCGTACAATCGCTTGAGATACCCGCTGTCCTGCATTGTAGTTACGATGTAGGAAACTTACCTGTGAAATGCATGGCAATGGTTTTCTAATGATAATCCCTCTATTTCCTAGTTCCTATTGTTAAACAATATTCGGCATGCATAAGTTGTTGCGTGGTCAGACCAGGGAGGTGAGACTATAGACAGAGTTCCACCAATTATTATTCGAAATAGTCCCGTACATAGATCAGCTCAAAGAAATCACCTGTTTGGGATGACCGAGTAACAAGATGGATGATGTTTGCATCAATGACTCTCGGTGTAGAATTCCCAGTTATTATGCAACACCCTATGTTATGCAGGTAAAGGACAGGTATATTGGTGAAGGTTCTTACTCTCATTTGAGAGGTCCTCGGTTCGATCCTCGCACGGCGCTTACATCCTTGGACAAGATGCCTTGTCCACATTGTCTCTCTCGACCCAGGTGTAAAATGGATACCTGAAATTGCTGGGGTAATGATACGTGCAGGAAGTGCAGTAATAAGGACTTTTAGATTTACACGACGAGAGCGTGGACTGCCGCGTGTGACATTGTGTTAAGGCACTGGGCCGTGCCCGGCAGTGCCTTAAAAGGACATCACAGTGCCTTATAAGGACGTCACACGTTGCAGTCCACTATGTCGACGTGCAAATCTAAAAGTCCCTATTAACACTGATGTGGCTACCCTGGGTAATAGACCGGTTTACTCACATGTATGGATATTTCTTTCATGGGGACATGGTGACGAGTTATCCATTAACAAGTTATCAATAAATGAACTGCATTACTTGGAATTCGATCTGCATACATTATTTGTTGCTACGTCGGGTAAGCCTCTGACAACCATTCAGGTTGTCAAGAACAACCTTTGTTTAAAAAGTATGCATAAAATTTGAATATGTAATTAAACCGGTCTATTAACACCCATTAAAGCGACTCCACCCCCTCCCTCAACTCTCAATCCATAACAACCGGCATGGGGAAATTACTGCCAAACAACTACCTCATGTATATATTTGTCATGTTTTTATTACTCGATAGTCGTATAGGAAATAAGATCCGTTATGATACTCACCTAATAATCATGGACTCTAATGATTTGGTACTGTTAAATAAGTTTTTTGAATGAGGAAGGCCAATCTTAATACTAGGCCCCTAAACCAGTTCGTATATAAAATCTCCGCTTGGGCAGAATAAAGGTCATTTAGAAATGTATAATGTATATACATTAAGATACACCGATAGAAGATTTTTTTTTCTCTAGACTGCAAACATAAAGGTAAGTCTTATTCACGAAGCCCCTAAATTACTCTGGCAATGGTTATTCTAAAATGCTCAAAGTGTGACTTCTTCATATTTAAAAGATCTGTGGATATTTGGGGTTATAAGAAGGTGTTTTTTTTTACCGGGTAAGGGGCGGAGGGGCATGCAATTTTAAGTCGAACATGACTAATACCAAAGATTTTATCTCCTTTATAACTTCTAACTTCTAACTTATATAGCTTAGTCTTGAATTAATTTTCAGATATCCCTATTCTAAGTGCTCTTTCAGCATGCAAATTGTCCCCGCCATTAATCCTGCCATAGTTGCTGGTTTCATTCTCATGTTATTTTTTTTTTATCCCTGTGGCCGCGAAGAGCCTACCACAAAGTTTCTATCCGTTTCGCAAACACTTTTTTTCCATCGCCTACATGTAATGCTTATTGCTTCCAGTTTGCAAAAGATCCCAGTGGCGGATCTATGGGGGGATGGGGAGGGGTTAGGGATTTACCCCCCTTGGGCTGCCAAGTGAAAATGTGATGTGAATAGAAAAACGCCATCATGTGTCCAGACCCACACAGTATCCGCATCGTCATCGGGTCGAACCCCCCATAAACTGTTACTTGATTTAAAAAGACGTTATCATGCACTGCTTTTTATGGTCTCCATTGTGTTAGTAGATACCAGGAAAACATCACTTACGAAGGTTCAAAATAGCAACCAAAAAAAATCGCCTCGGCGCTACGCGGCTCGGACTTCGAGGCTCGTGGACGATACTCCGCATCGTCATTGGGTCGAACCCCCCTCGAACTGTTACTTGATTTAAAAAGACGTTATCATGAACTGCTATTTATGGTCTCCATTGTGTTAGTAGATGCCAGGAAAATATCACTTACGGGGGTCGTGTTGCTGCCTTCACGTATGGCGACCCTGTTACGACATTTGTCAACTAAAGCAACAATTTGAAGTCTATTATCGCGATATTATCGCCAGTACATCTCTAGCCCTCTATCATCAGAAGAGTCTCCTACGCAGTTCCTGGAAGCACGTGTCCTTTTCAGGACAAGCCATCAAGATGATGGCTGATACCTCAACCTGCGTACTCCAACTCAACGCTGAAGGCCTTACCTGCTCAAAGCGAGATCTGATTCCTCATATTGCAAAGGAAAATTGTGTTAATGTTATCTGCCTCCAAGAAACACATTGTGGGACAGAAGAACAGCTTCACATCGAAGGATTTGATCTGATCTGCTTCATACCACACAAGAAGCATGGGATTGCACCCTACGTCAAACAAGGCATGAAAGCATCCTCCACTGGGCGATCTCCTGTGAACTCAGCTCTACAATGGAGCACCTTTGAAGCTATGGGAACACACTTCTGCAATTTGTACAAGCCACCACCTGTAGATGCTGAAATCATGCTTTTCCCAAAGATGCCCCGGAACTCCTTTGTCTGCGGAGATTTCAACAGTCGCAACACTGCTTGGGGATACCCTAACACCAACAAGAATGGAAAGCTCATTTTTGAATGGCTCGAATCCCAGGAGCTAGTGATACTGTATGACAGCAAGGACAACCCCACATGCTACTCAGGGAGCCACAAATCATGGACTTGCCCCGACCTGTCACTGGTTTCATCCAACATCAGACACACCTGCTAAAGAACTGTCCTTCCAAAATTCCCAAGGTCTGGCCACTGTCCAATCATCATCTCAAGCGACATCAAGCTTCAACTCTCCAACCTACCTAAGAAGAGATGGAATTTCAGAAAAGCTGACTGGCCCAAGTTCCAGGAACTCACAAACAAGCTAACATCTCGACTGCCAGACCCCTCAACCAGCAATGTGAATGAATCCTATTCTGCTTTCTGCTCCATGTTACATCAGGCGGCAAAACTCTCTATCCCCAGGGGCAGAAGACACCCGTATATTCCATGCTGGGACGAAGAATGCGACCGTCTGTATGAATCCTACACTAAGTCCAAGACCATTGAAGAAAGAGAAGCTGTAGGGAACGACCTGCTGATATTACTAGGAGAAAAGAGGAAGATTAGATGGGAAGAAGAAGTCTCTCAGATCAACTTTACCACTCTAGTCGCAAGGCCTGGACTACCATCAATAAACTCACTGGTCGTAGCAGTGCTCCAAAACAGTGTCCTGTTACTGCAAACTCAATTGCTTCAGTCCTAGTTAACAATGGAAAGTGGCAAGATAAAACCACTGAGGCCAAAATCCACTCTCGCTCAGTGAACTCTGAGATTAAGAACCTCCTCAAGTCCACTCCAGAGTCAACCTCCATGTCTGAAGCCTTCACCTTGGATGAGGTTGAAACTGCACTGAAATCAATAAAGTCTGGCAAAGCACCAGGCAATGATAACATCCACACAGAGTTCCTCAAGAACATGAGTCACAAAGCTACTTCCTGGCTACAAGCCTTTCTCTCTACCTGCATGACAACATCCACTATTCCATCGAAATGGAAGACCGCTAAAGTTATTGCCATCGTGAAGCCCATGAAGCCTGCAGACGAGCCCAAGAGCTATCGTCCAATCAGCCTGCTATCTCACATCTACAAGCTACTTGAAAGGCTGCTACTTGCCAGAATCGTCGACACTGTCGAAGAGAAGCTACCTACTACACAGGCAGGTTTCATGAAAGGTAAATCAACCACCGACCAAGTGGTCCGGCTTGTAAACGACATAGAGACGGCCTTCCAGAAGAAGCAGAAGTTTGGCGCAGTTCTTGTCGACCTTACTGCGGCATTTGACACAGTATGGCACCGTGGCTTATACCTCAAGACCCTGCAGACCATTCCAGATGTAAGAATTGTCAAATTTATCATGCTGCTTGTACAAGACCGCTCATTTGTTCTTGAAACATCAAACGGCGAATGCAGTAGGAAGAGGAGACTCCGCAATGGTGTGCCGCAAGGCTCTGTCCTCGCTCCGATACTCTTCAACATCTATGTCTCTGATATGCCCAAGGGGGAATGCATGCAGTATTCCTACGCAGACGACACCGCACTGGGGTTCGCCAACCACTCCTTCGAGGCAATCGAAACATCACTGGAGAAGGACCTGAGCATGCTAGCTGAGTTCTTCAACAGATGGCATCTCAAGATGAGCATACCGAAGACTGTATCCTCCGTCTTCCATCTGGCAAACCGATGCGCCAACCGAGAGCTGAATATCTCACTGAATAGGTCCAGACTGAATTTTGACCCCACACCAAAGTACCTAGGTGTCATTCTTGATCGAAGCCTCACCTTCCACGAGCATGCCAAAGCCACAGCTCAAAAGACCCAAGCCAAAGTGTCTCTCCTAAGGAAGCTTGCAGTACCGGATGGGGAGCTGATTTCACCACCCTTCGCACCTCCACTCTAGCTCTTGCCTTCTCAACTGCCGAGTATGCCGCACCTGCATGGAGCCACAGCACCCATGTACACAAGGTTTATGTTGTCCTCAATGATGCTATAAGACTAATCAGCGGAACACTCACTGCAACACCTGTCAGCAACCTGCCAATACTGTCTGGCATACCACCAGCTCAGCTCAGACGAGATGCGCAGTACACTAAGCTTGCCCAAAAGCATGACAGAGATAGAATGCCTTGTTCCTGCCCCCTCTGCCTTTGAAGGACAGCGTCTGCCTAGAAGACACTTTGCAACACAGGCTGCTGAGCTGCCGCTTGAGAAGCCCCCTCCACCTTACCCACCTGGATAGCAAAACGCTGGTCAGACCAGTGGAATTCGTCTACTACCAACTTGAAGGAGTTCATCCCAGAGCCCTGTGCAAAACCAAGTGGCAGCGACCTCTCAAGAAAAGCCTGGGTCAACCTCAACCGCATCAGAACTGGAGTTGGCCGTACACAATACTTCCTGCATAAAATTGGAGCTGATCCATCGCCAAACTGTGCCTGTGGAGAGATCCAAACTATGGATCGTGTCATCGATGCTTGTCCTATCTACAAATCCACTCACGGTGCTCCTGGACTTCGAGAGCTCGATGATGAGACAATCAGCTGGCTAAATCAGGATCTTCCTATTTAGATGATGTACTCCTTGATGTTCTTCGTACGAACGAACGAAAATAACCCCCCCCCCCCAAATCGCCTCGCCGCTACGCGGCTCGGACTTCGCGGCTCGTGGACAATGCTCTGCATCGTCATTGGGTCACCCCCCCCCCCCTTAAACTGATTTAAAAAGATGTAATTATCATGCACTGCTTTTTATGGTCTCCATGGTGTCAGTAGATGCCAGGAAAACATCACTTACGGGGGTTCAAAATAGCCAGTGGCGGATCCAGGAATTTCTTACCGGGGGGGGGGGCACAAAATCGCATGGGGTGAAATATATGAAAAACGATGGAGCGAGGCGTCAGCGGCGAGGGAGCGGAGCGACCAAGCGGGGGTGGGTCTGGCCAATGACGACACGGAGCATCGTCCACGAGCCGCGAAGCGGCGAGGCGATTTTTTGTTGTTGCTATATTGAACCCCCGTAAGTGATGTTTTCCTGGCATCTACTGACACAATGGAGACCATAAAAAGCAGTGCATGATAACGTCTTTTTAAATCAAGTAACAGTTTAAGGGGGGTTCGACCAAATAACGATGCGGAGCATCGTCCACGAACCGCGAGGTCCGAGCCGCGTAGCGGCGAGGCGAATTTTTGGGGGCTATTTTGAACCCCCGTAAGTGATGTTTTCCTGGCATCTACTTACACAATGGTGACCATAAAAAGCAGTGCATGATCATTACGTCTTTTAAAATCAAGTAACAGTTTAAGTGGGGTTGACCCAAAGAAGATGCAGAGCATTGTCCACGAGCCGCGTAGCGGCGAGGCGATTTTTTTGGGGTGCTATTTTGAACCCCCGTAAGTAGTGTTTTCCTGGCATCTATATACTAACACAATGGAGACCATAAAAAGCAGTGCATGATAACGTCTTTTTAAATCAAGTAACAGTTTAAGGAGGGTTCGACCAAATAACGATGCAGAGCATCGTTCACGAACCGCGAAGTCCGAGCCGCGTAGCGGCGAGGCGATTTGGGGCTATTTTGAACCCCCGTAAGTGATGTTTTCCTGGCATCTACTAACACAATGGAGACCATAAAAAGCAGTGCATGATAATTACATCTTTTTAAATCAAGTAACAGTTTAAGTGGGGTTGACCCAAAGAAGATGCAGAGCATTGTCCACGAGCCGCGTGAAGGCAGTTAAACCCCCTAACCCCTCCCCATCCCCCCCCCCTATAGATCCGCCACTGGGATCTTTTGCAAACTGGAAGCAATAAGCATTACATGTAGGCGATGGAAAAAAGTGCTTGAGAAACGGATAGAAACTTTGTGGTAGGCTCTTCGCGGCCACAGGGATGACACAAAATAATATGACAATGAAACCTGCAACTGTGGCAGGATTAATGGCGGGGACAATCTGCATGCTTCGATGTGAAGCTGTTCTTCTGTCTCACAATGTGTTTCTTGAAGGCAGATAACATTAACACAATTTCCTTTGCAATATGAGGAATCAGATCTCGCTTTGAGCAGGTAAGGCCTTCAGCGTTGAGTTGGAGTACGCAGGTTGAGGTGTCAGCCATCATCTTGATGGCTTGTCCTGAAAAGGACACGTGCTTCCAGGAACTGCGTAGGAGACTCTTCTGATGATAGAGGGCTAGAGATGTACTGGCGATAATATCGCGATAATAGACTTCAAATTGTTGCTTTAGATGACAAATGTCGTAACAGGGTCGCCATACGTGAAGGCAGCAACATGACCCCCGTAAGTGATATTTTCCTGGCATCTACTAACACAATGGAGACCATAAACAGCAGGTCATGATAACGTCTTTTTAAATCAAGTAACAGTTCGAGGGGGGTTCGACCCAATGACAATGCGGAGTATCCTCCACGAGCCTCGAAGTCCGAGCCGCGTAGCGCCGAGGCGATTTTTTTTTGGTTGCTATTTTGAACCTTCGTAAGTGATGTTTTCCTGGCATCTACTAACACAATGGAGACCATAAAAAGCAGTGCATGATAACGTCTTTTTAAATTAAGTAACAGTTTAAGGGGGGTTCGACCCGATGACGATGCGGATACTGTGTGGGTCTGGACACATGATGGCGTTTTTTCTATTCACATCATATTTTCACTTGGCAGCCCAAGGGGGGGGGGGGTTAAACCCCCTAACCCCTCCCAATCCCCCATAGATCCGCCACTGGGATCTTTTGCAAACTGGAAGCAATAAGCATTACATGTAGGCGATGGAAAAAAGGTGTTTGCGAAACGGATAGAAACTTTGTGGTAGGCTCTTCGCGGCCACAGGGATGACAGAAAATAATATGAGAATGAAACCAGCAACTATGGCAGGATTAATGGCGGGGACAATCTGCATGCTGAAAGAGCACTTAGAATAGGTATATCGGAAAATTAATTCAAGACTAAGATATAAGTTAGAAGTTAGAAGTTATCAAGGAGATAAAGTCTTTGGTATTAGTCATGTTCGACTTAAAATTGCATGCCCCTCCGCCCCTTACCCGGTAAAAAAAAACACCTTCTTATAATATCATCCCCCTTTCTTTCTTTTCCCTTCTCATTATTCTCCTTTTCCTCCTTTTCTCTCCTCCGTCTTTCCGCCTTTCTTCTTTTTCCGCCTTTTCTCTCCTCTCTCTTCCCCTTTCCCCTCCTTTTTCTCCTCTCCCCTTTTCTTTCCTCCCTCTTTTCTTCTTCTTTCTCTCTTCCCTTTTTTTTCTTTTTCCTCTCCTTTTGCCCAAGTCTGTGCAGAGCCCTCGTCCGCACATATGCGCAACTGCACGACTCTAGTGAAACTTAACACCAACAAACATACATTTTTCGTCTCTATTATACTGAAAATATATATGCAACAAAGAAAAATCATACAAATAAATGAAAAAAACAGTTAGAACATAGTGAGAAAAGTCTAATTTTATTCACAACCCAAGACATGCTATCTTTCACATCCAAATTCCACAATTGAATGTAAAATGAATGAGTGCCCTGAAGTTTCTATCTTGTTACGTCAAAATGACACAGCCGCCTTTTCTCAAAAAATAACATTGCCCTTGTTCTGATTTTGATGACATTTTCTCTAACTTACGCAATAGCATATAAGGAATAATATGAGATTAAGCATTAAAACGAACATGAGAGAAAATATAGGGTTCCTCATCATATATATATACATGTATGCCTATTGACAAACCAGCATCAACAACGCATCAATCAATGATTAAAAAGTACTCTGGTAAACTGAATGATATCAAGTAACAGAAACATGTAAATACAGTTATCTACATACCACCACAAGAAAATATGAATCGACTTTTAAGCGAACAGAATATTCAAGAGATTACAATGAAATGCTAAATTAGCTGTAAATTAGCTGTTATACTAAATACAATTATTATTCAAATA
>CP137671.1:3351722-3552962 GCA_037976565.1 Mesocentrotus franciscanus
AGCCATTTCAGCTTTCCTGATTTATAACATTGGATCTAATGCTCAAGTGAATTCACACAAACTTTCTGTTCACATCCTTTCCAATACAGCAATAAAGGAGCCCCTGAACAGGGCTACTTAAACACTGTTTTGTTATGTGTAAATTCACTCAAGCATAAGGTCCATTGTCAGCTGCTAGATTAGAAAGCTGAATGGCTACTTATTTGGGAGAAATCAAGCATCATTTCATTTTACTTCTTCTCGAGCATACGTCATTCATTTTATATGCATGAAGTGTCATATAAAAAGAGAAAATTATTAATTTTTATGTGATGTGTTTTTTATCCAAAATAAATATCTTTACTACCCTACAAATTAACTCAAAGTTACAATTTGTTTGTGCAAATGAAATTTTGGTACCACCACTTTCTATTTTTTTAATTCAATCATAATAAATTATGCATCAAATAAGAAGCGGAGCTTTTCACACATATACATCTCATGCGGAAATTATTGTATCCCGGCAGTATGCCGGTGGGGTACTTTTGATTCAGCAGCGTTAACGCCGCACACATGTATTCTTGTGTGCGTCTATCTGCCACATTCCTTGACGGATTTCTTTCAAATTTTGTATGGAGGTGTATCTTGGTATAATCTACACACCTATAACTTTTGGTGATGCTGCCCTCAGTGTTCCGTCTTCTATAGGGTAAAAGGCCATATTTTGTGGATGGTTTGTGTGCGCTCTATAGGCCACATTTCTCATGGGATTTTGTTCAAATTTTGAACAAGGTGTATCTTGCTAATCTAGAAGCCTATAGATTTTGGTGATGCTGCCTCCAGTGTTCCGTCTTTATAGGGTCAAAGGTCATATCTTGATAGATGTCTTGTGTGCACTCTAGTGTGCGGTCTAACTGCATCATTTCGACTGATTTCTTTCAAATTTTGTATGGAGGTGTATCTTGGTATAATCTACACACCTCTAACTTTTGGTGATGCTGCCCCCATTGTTCCGTCTTCTATAGGGTAAAAGCCCATATTTTTGTGGATGGTTTGTTTGCGCTCCATAGGCCACATTCAATTCAAGGGATTTTGTTCAAATTTTGAACAAAGGTGTATCTTGGTACGATCTACAAGCCTATAGATTTTGCTGATGCTGCCCAGTGTTCCGCCTTTATAGGGTCAAAGGTCATATTTTGATAGATATCTTGTGTGCACTCTAGTGTGTGGTCTAACTGCATCATTAACGGATTTCTTTCAAATTTTGTATGTGTATCTTGGTATAATCTAACACACCTAACTTTTGGTGATGCTGCCCTCAGTGTTCCGTCTTCTATAGGGTAAAAGCCCATATTTTTGTGGATGGTTTGTTTGCACTCCATAGGCCACATTTCTCAATCTCAAGGGATTTTGTTCAAATTTTGAACAAAGGTGTATCTTGGTACGATCTACAAGCCTATAGATTTTGCTGATGCTGCCTCCAGTGTTCCGTCTTTATAGGGTCAAAGGTCATATTTTGATAGATATCTTGTGTGCACTCTAGTGTGTGGTCTAACTGCATCATTTCTTAACAGATTTCTTTCAAATTGAATATGGAAGTGTATGTTGGTAAAATCTACGCACCTATAGTTTTGGTGATGCTGCCACAGTGTCCCGTGTTTTATAGGGTCAAAGGTCATATGTCTTTATGAGCTCTAAATGCCACATTTCTTGATGGGTTTCTTTCAAATTTTGTATGGAGATGTATCTTGGTACATCTACACACCTCTAGCTTTTGGTGATGCTGCCCCATTGTTCCGTCTTCTATAGGGTAAAAGCCCATATTTTTGTGGATGGTTTGTGTGCGATCTATAGGCCACATTTCTCAAGGGATTTTGTTCGAATTTTGAATGAAGATGTATCTTGGTACAATTTTGCTGATGCTGCCTGCTGCCTCCAGTGTTTTGTCTTTTATAGGGTCATAGGTCATATTTTGGTGGGTGTCTAGTGTGCGCTCTGCAGGTACATATTTCATGACGGATTTCTTTCAAATTTTCTTGGTACAATCTACACATCTACACTTTTGGGCAATGCTGCCCTCATTTTCCGTCTTTTATATGGTAAAAGGTCATATGTCTTTTATGCGCTCTAAATGCCACATTTCTTGACGGATTACTTTCAAATGTTGTATGGAGGTGTGTCTTAGTACAATCTACACATCTTTAGTGTTTGGTGATGCTGCCACCTGTGTTCCGTCTGTTATAGGGTCAAAGGTCATATTTTGGTCTTTTGTGCGCTCTAACTGCCACATTTCTTAAAAGATTTCTTTCAAATTTTCTACAGAGATGCATTATACTCTAATCTACACACATATTGGTTTGGTGATGCTGCTCCTATCCTAGTCTTGACAATAGTTCGAGCCACTAGTGGCGATCTCTACATCATCCTTTTGTTTCAGGGAGGGAGAAGGATCTTTGTCCCTCCTTCGAACATTAGGATGACACAAAATCGCTGCCACTGCCGGGGATACATTCGCATTGCGCGGCAATACAGATTGCGATATTTCTAGTTATCATGACATGAAAAATGTTGCCATGAAATCCAGTTTCTTTTGTTTTCTGGGATACACTGTGTAGTCTTTAATATACAAACATACATGTACTTGGTTTAGTCCGAATATTTGCATAGTTACAATTGGTAATATTTCTGAAAGTGAAGAAAAATGTTCCATTTCTCTCCGGTCTCTCCTAATACATGGGACTAAATAATTGGCATTACCTTGGTGCATGCTGAACACAAGTACTTTCACTTTGATTTCATTACTTGTTGTGTGACAACAAATCATCCCAAAATTTGGATCTACATGTACTTATTTCTACTGATTACAGAAATAATTGTGTACGGTAAATCTTCCTTGTATATATGTATCTTAGAATAGAAAGATACCAACTTCCGTCATTTAAGTGAAATCATTATGTTTAAAATGATTCTTGTTCATTACTCATATTGTTTTCAACATTTTGTCATGATTAAAAGATTTTGATGATGTAATTTTGACTGAAGCATTTTTATACTCTTTTTCCACTTTATGTTTTATGTATTTATTTAGACTATGTGAAAATATGAGAAACACAAAAATCAGGACATTTGTATACATTTGGAAGATGTATGAATGCGGAAATGTTATAAAAATGTGATAGCTTCTGAATGTATTGCACCGTTTGCACATTTGATCAACATTTCTGTGTAACATTTTAAGAACATTACGCATAACAACATTGTAATGTTTCTATTAAATGTTTAAATGATATCAAAATATATGGTCTTAGAAATAGATGGCTGACATTTTTATAACATTTCCTTCAAACATCCGTAAGATATCATTACAACATCTTGTCAACATTTCTTAATTTACATTTTAAAAACATTTGGGGATATCATCGAGCAAATGTTTTTATTAAATGTTTAAATAATATCAAAATGTATGGTCTTAGAAATAGATGGCTGACATTTTTATGACATTTACTTCAAACATTAATAAGATATCATTACAACATTTCATTAACATTTCTAAAATAACATATTAAAAACATTTGAGAATAACAATATTGTAATGTTTCTATGAAATGTTAAAATGATATCAAAATGTATGGTCTTAGAAATAGATGGCTGACATTTTTATAACATTTACTTCAAACATTAATAAGATATCATTACAACATTTCATTAACATTTCTAAAATAACATATTAAAAACATTTGAGAATAACAATATTGTAATGTTTCTATGAAATGTTTAAATGATATCAAAATGTATGGTCTTAGAAATAGATGGCTGACATTTTTATAACATTTACTTCAAACATTAATAAGATATCATTACAACATTTCATTAACATTTCTAAAATAACATATTAAAAACATTTGAGAATAACAATATTGTAATGTTTCTATGAAACGTTAAAATGATATCAAAATGTATGGTCTTAGAAATAGATGGCTGACATTTTTATAACATTTACTTCAAACATTAATAAGATATCATTACAACATTTCATTAACATTTCTAAAATAACATATTAAAAACATTTGAGAATAACAATATTGTAATGTTTCTATGAAACGTTAAAATGATATCAAAATGTATGGTCTTAGAAATAGATGGCTGACATTTTTATAACATTTACTTCAAACATTAATAAGATATCATTACAACATTTCATTAACATTTCTAAAATAACATATTAAAAACATTTGAGAATAACAATATTGTAATGTTTCTATGAAACGTTAAAATGATATCAAAATGTATGGTCTTAGAAATAGATGGCTGACATTTTTATAACATTTACTTCAAACATTAATAAGATATCATTACAACATTTCATTAACATTTCTAAAATAACATATTAAAAACATTTGAGAATAACAATATTGTAATGTTTCTATGAAATGTTAAAATGATATCAAAATGTATGGTCTTAGAAATAGATGGCTGACATTTTTATAACATTTACTTCAAACATTAATAAGATATCATTACAACATTTCATTAACATTTCTAAAATAACATATTAAAAACATTTGAGAATAACAATATTAGTAATGTTTCTATGAAATGTTAAAATGATATCAAAATGTATGGTCTTAGAAATAGATGGCTGACATTTTTATAACATTTACTTCAAACATTAATAAGATATCATTACAACATTTCATTAACATTTCTAAAATAACATATTAAAAACATTTGAGAATAACAATATTGTAATGTTTCTATGAAACGTTAAAATGATATCAAAATGTATGGTCTTAGAAATAGATGGCTGACATTTTTATAACATTTACTTCAAACATTAATAAGATATCATTACAACATTTCATTAACATTTCTAAAATAACATATTAAAAACATTTGAGAATAACAATATTGAAATGTTTCTAGGAAATGTTAAAATCATATCAAAATGTATGGTCTTAGAAATAGATGGGTGACATTTTTATAACATTTCCTTCTAATATTTGAAAGATATCATTAATATGTTTTATCAACATTTTTGATAATATCAAATTGATAGTGTTATAATGTTTAAGCTTAATGTTAAAAACATTTTTATTATGTTTTATTGATGTTGGTGTCTAATGTTATAAAAATGTTTTCTTGATAATCACAAGACCATACATTTTCATATGATTTTAACATTTGAACAAAACATTTCCCAAATGTTAAGCCAAACATTATCATGATGTTCTTATAATGTTTTTGTGCTAGCTGGGTTCATAGAAGAGCCCTAAATATGAAGATATTCATATCTACACAAAGCTTATAAGCCATACAATGAGCTTGGATGACATTCAAACAATATAACACTTCCGAAAAAGCGAAATTAGGGTGAAAACAATCACCCTATTCTCTGGGACAAATTTGCCCTATTGTCATCCGAAACGGCCTTTAGCTGTGACGTAGGAAAAGGGAGGCGTGGCTAGTGTGCCACTTCCGGGTATCTAGTAGAACGCATGTATACATTATAAGGCTGAAAACACAGCTTCAACTTATGTGTTATTTTACCCTTACTATAGAATAAATTATAATACAACATCGTTTGTAAGTTACTTCTCATTAATATTTACATCTTGATATTCTAAGAAATGTATTATTTGTGAAATAAAAACGTTGAAAAATGGGGGAAAAGAAGGTGAAACTATGGCTGTGTCCCGCGGCTTTGTTGTACAGCGAGCCTGCATATATAATGGGATTTGGGTGCCGGCGATTTTTACCACCATGTAGTTAATTCACTTTGACATATCAGTCGGAGACTTAATTCTTCTTCCACTATGGAAAAAACAGTTAGTATTGATTTAATCATTATTATGAATAAAATAAAATTCAAACAAATCGAAGAATATTTCATTTAGTCGATCGTATCATGGCTAGATTAGCTGGAAAAATCGAGGCGATTCTGCTGTTGTTACGATTCATCTGCGAGTAGTGCGGCTCTTGGCAGCCGCATTACCTACACGGCTGATCGCTGATTGAATTTAGTATCGCTGGCGGATTTACATTACCTGCGCGCACATCAAAACACACGTAAACGTGACTGCACTGCACACCGCACACACACAATACTGTACGCTTGCATTTCAGTCGCGATAGACGAAACCCTTACGAAACCAAACCAAAACAAAACGGCGAGAAATACACTATTCTATGTAATTATAGTTATCGACAAATGAAAATGGAGAAGAAACATTATTCATTGTTATGTCAAAGGAAATTCCACCTCGGAACATGATTCTACTAAAGGTAATTTTGTTTTGAAACACAGCTAGGTTGATTTTTCATACTATCTCCGTGTACATACAGCTCAGCTGGCAAGCTAAAGCCGGTGAAAAAGTTGAGTTGTAAACAGTTATTTTACGGATATTGTCACTTTTTCAATGCCAATAATGACATGAATATTGACATTAGGATATGTTTCAGGACGGGAGAGGACAACTGTATGCCAGATATTGACCATTCAGGCAATATTTCAATCGTTTTGAGAGAGTGGAACTGACATCGACTTTATGAACATTTGTGTGTAGATCGCAGTTAGTCTCTATAGCTGCGTGAAGCATATCCCGGCTCTGACGTCACTCACAAAGCCACTTTCCCTTAGGCGATTTCGTAGGTCAGGATAGAGTCAATTTAGTGAAATTTGATTTTCATAAAACACAAAACTGCACACGTTCATGGCATGTTAGCTGCATAAATTGCTTTAATAACTCATTCAATTGTAAAATAAACTATTTTTATTTGATTTTATTTCCTATAAGTATCAACTTTAATTGACGACGAAATCAACTCAGGCGTGAACTTTATCGTCAATTTCGTCGCGTATTTTTCGCGACGAAATTGACGACGAAATACGCGACGTCGTCAATTTCGTCGCGAATAATACGCGATTTCGTTGAAATTGACAATATCGTAAATTTCGTCGCCAATTATTCACGACGAAATTTAGGATATCGTGAATTTCGTCGCCAATTTCGTCGCGAATAATTGGCGATTTCTTCTATTTGCGATGTCCCTTCAGGGCCACCATAATAAAGTATCGATGGAGATTAGTAAGAACCAAGAGGCATTCACCGAATCTGACCATGAAACCAAAATGTTTAGATTTACGACCCAGCCAAGTACGTGTATCATGTTTTGACGGCGGCTTGGGTGGGTCGGTGATAAGGATAACGAGAAAAGGAGCGTTAATCCTAACCAGAGGACTTGTGGACAGATGTTTATAATATGTCGGCGAAATCAAAGAGAAGAGGAAGAAAGTTGTATGGTAGTGAGATCAAGAGATCGAGAGAGAGAGAGAGAGAGAGAGCGAGAGAGAGAGAGAATGTTGAAGCACTACACTCATTAGATTTGCTACACTCGCGGCCGATCACTTACCCCCTGTCCACACACAACATTTTCCGTGATTAGGCGTGATTAGTTATACCGTTTCGCGATAGTTATGTAATGAAATTGTGTGTGTGGACGCTGACTAACGATACGTCGTATAACGAAACGTCGTATAACGAAACGCAGGTTTGGGCAGTCCCACATACATCTTTCTGTGTACGTACAGTGCTTGTAACTTTACCAAGACTGGGCCAAATTTCTTATCATTTTGATGATTCCAGAACCTTGCAGTACACATCAATACTTATATGCTAGATGATTAACCTTTTCTGATCGATTCCACAACGTTTCTTCCACAATGCAATCGCATGACCAGAACTGGCCTTTGTCTTTGAAGGAATTTTTTTTTGTTCTAAAGATCAAAATGGTGAGAGCAAACAGTGGCATGAATGGCCTGCCATAGTTATGCCCAACTTAAAGTCGATCTGTGAAACAAACTCCCTGGCCTATTATCTGTTCTGTATTTATGATTTGTTAAGTTTTTTATGATGCCAATAAACTGAATTATCATAACATTCAGTTAAGAGGAATAAGACCAAGAACAATTTGTTCTGACTACGTAGACTTTGTCAGAGGCAATATTTCCTTTCTCTTTCTCTATCTCTATATATCTCTCTCTCTCTGCCCCTCTCTATATCTCCCCCTCAATTACTGTCACTCTCTCTCTCTCTTTCTCCCTCTCCCCTCTTCTCCTATCTCCCCCTTCTCTCTCTCTCTCTATTTCTCTCCCCCTCCCCTTTTTCTTCTTTTATATACATGTATATACCTTTTTAATAGTGCCCTTGGATTTAATAGTCCTCTGTAGACTCTGTTGATCCCTAGATCATCTGAGGTGACCTCCGCTTCTGGCTGCATCATTTGTTGGGAGATCATGTTTAGGGACATATTTTCACAACGTAGGCTTAGGCCGAATTAGTCCAGACTCTGGCCTATTTAATTTTGATCTCCACCGCACACCAACGCTACCTCCCCTACTTGCTACCAGCCGATGATGGCGTGATCATTAAATTCGGACTCCCGGCGAATTGTTGATAACGCCATCTTCGGTGGCTTGAATCAAGTGTGTAGGGAATATAAAATAGTCCTCAGGCTGGGCTGGTGAGCATAATTATGAGTTTGTTGATAACGCCATCTTCGGTGGCTTGAATCAAGTGTGTAGGGAATATAATAAATTAGGACCGGGCAGATTCTGGACTAAGGCCGAATACGTGGTGGATGTTATTTCCTGTTATTTTGAACTCTCATGATCTTTCTTTCCTCATCCCGAAGCGGAGGTCACCTCAGATGATCTAGGGATCAACAGAGTCTACAGAAGACTATTAAATCCAAGGGCACTATTAAAAAGGGTAGCGTACGAAGGTGCTAGGCTGGCGAGGCTGGCGGCCTCATGATCGAATAAACATGATTATATGACGTCACGAACGTCATTGCACTTACTGATCCGCGCAACGCCTACTCTAGATCCTAGCTTGAGGGGGTGCTAGGCTGAATGGAGAGGGTGCTAGGCTGGATGTAGTTAGTGCACGTTTAAATGAAATTAGATCGATAAATGCATGGAGTAAGGCTAAACGGAAGGGGTGCTAGGCTGGATGTAGTTAGTGCACGTTAAAATGAAATCATGCTAGGAGATAGATGGAGTTAATTAATGTACATTTCTAAGACTCACTATGGACAATGGAGGGGTGCTAGGCTGGATGTAGGGGGTGCTAGGCTGGATGTAGTTAAAGTTATAATACTGCATAGTTTAAATGAAATCATGCTTGGAGGTAGATGGAGTTAATTAATGTACATTTCTTTATGGAGGGGTGCTAGGCTGGATGGAGGGGGTGCTAGGCTGGATGTAGTTAGTGCACGTTTAAATGAAATTAGATCGATAAATGCATGGAGTAAGGCTAAACGGAAGGGGTGCTAGGCTGGATGTAGTTAGTGCACGTTAAAATGAAATCATGCTAGGAGATAGATGGAGTTAATTAATGTACATTTCTAAGACTCACTATGGACAATGGAGGGGTGCTAGGCTGGATGTAGTTAAAGTTATAATACTGCATAGTTTAAATGAAATCATGCTTGGAGGTAGATGGAGTTAATTAATGTACATTTCTTTATGGAGGGGTGCTAGGCTGGATGGAGGGGGTGCTAGGCTGGATGTAGTTAGTGCAAGTTTAAATGAAATTAGATCGATAAACGGAGTTAATGAATGTACATTTCTAAGGCTCAACGGAGGGGTGCTAGGCTGGATGGAGGGGGTGCTAGGCTGGATGTAGTTAGTGCACGTATAAATGAAATCATGCTAGGAGATCGATAAATGGAGTTAATATTTAATCATAGAGATATATACTTAATTATATCTCTATGTATTTAATGTACATTTCTAAGGCTCAATGTAGGGGTGCTAGGCTGGATGGAAGGGGTGCTAGGCTAAATGTAGTTATAGTGCAAGTTTAAATTAAATCATGCTAGCTTTAATGGAGATAGAAGGAGTTAATGTACATTTCTTAAGGCTCATTACAGGGGCCAGTGCGAGGCTGGAAGGAGGGGTGCTAGGCTGAACGGAGTTGGAGGAGCTACATGATCGATGCTCGATTGTCTCCGACCGATTTCTTTTTGCTATTCTGTTATTTGTTAATTTTACATATTATTATCAATAGAATCATATATAATTATCATTAATTCTATAAATTCATATTATGAAGTCATTTACAGTTCCATATAATCTTTTGGTTATATAGGCTTGTGCATGCAATGCTGGAGCCAGCAGGCGCGGATCCAGGGGGCGATCGAGGCGGGCCTTGCCCCCACTCCCGCAAAAAAGGAGAGAGAATGAAAAGAAGGGAAAGGGAAAGAGGAGAGAAAGGGAGAGAAAGAAGAGGAAGAAGAAAAGAAAAGGTAAAAGGAGGAGATCGGGGGGCGAAAGGGCCTTCCCTTCCAGGCTATTGCCTCTCCCAGGTGCGGATCCAGGGGGGGACCAGGGGGCCTTGCCCCCCAGCAAAAAAAAAGGGGGAGAGAGAGAAGGAAAAGAAGGGAAAGGGAAAGAAAGAAGAGGAATAAGAAAAGAAAAGGGGATAAAAGAAGGAGATCGGGGGGAGGGCCGAAAGGGCCTTGCCTCCCAGGCTGTTGCCTCCTCCTCCCTTCTAAAAATAAGAGAGAAGGAAGGAAAGGGAAAGGGAAAGAAAAAGAGGAGATAAAGGGAAAGAAAAAAAGAGGAAGAAAGGAAAAGAAGGGGGATGTCAGTTACAATTTTCTCGCCAACAAGTTGTGAATCGGGGGAGGCCAAAGGCCCTTGCCTCTCCCACCCCGACCCCGCCAAAAAAAAGAGAACTATTTAAGGAAGGGAAAGGGAAAGAGGAGAGCTAAAAGGGAACAAAAAGAGGAAGAAGAAAAGAAAAGGGTGAAATGAAGGGGAGATCAGTTGCGATTTTTCCCGCTAACAAGGTGTAGATCGGGGGGCCACTGCCGTACTGACGGGGCTTGGGGGCCTGCCCCCAAATAAAATTAAAAGGTGGTTTATTTCTAATTCGATACCGGTGATTTACAAATGTGGCTGAAATGACATAATTTTCCGAGATTTTTCCTCACTTTTTAGTAAATTATACTTTTTTATGCGTAATTTGTTGGAAAATAACAAATTCCTAAATTTACAGTCAGGCAAGAAATATGCTTATTTAGAGGCCTGCTATGTCAGGGCCCGCGAAACGGCGGGGCTCGAGGGCCACGAGCCCCCCCCCCCCACACTTTTTCTTGAAAAGTATATTAAAGAGAAATAGAAAGAGAGAGAAAGAAAAAAAAATAGTGACCTGCCAGTGTCACAAAATAATAAGGTATCAAAATATGCTCATCTGACCGTGATTAAATGCCTAAAACCCCTGAGCTTGGGGCCCCGCCCCCTGGACCCCACACTAATAAGTGACCTGCCAGTGTCACAAATAAGGTACCAAAATATGTTCATCTGACCGTAATTAAATTCCTAAAACCCCTGAGCTTCCGGGGGCTCTGCCCCCTGGTCCCACTCAATGGCCCTAAGGCGCTCCCCTGCATGCTCATCTGACAGTAGATTATTGCCTAAAACCCTGAGCTTCCCTCCGCACCCGTGGACCACACGCCAATAAAGGATCTGCCAGTGCACAAATAAGGTATCAAAATATGTTCATCTGACCGTAATTAAATGCCTAAAACCCCTGAGCTTCCGGGGGCTCTGCCCCCTGGTCCCACTCAATGGCCCTAAGGCGCTCCCCTGCATGCTCATCTGACAGTAAATTATTGCCTAAAACCCCTGAGCTTACGGGAGATCCGCCCCCTGGACCCCACGCCGATTAGTGACCTGCCAGTGTCATGAATAAGGTATCGAAATATGCTCATCTGACCGTAATAAATGCCCATACCCCTGACTTCCGGGGCTCTGCCCTTGACCCCCGCCGGGGCTTTGCTCCTAAACCCCACTACAATTACGCTACGCTCTACCTGATCGTAAATACTTTAGCCTCCCCTACCACTTTGAAAAAAACATTCAGCGGGGCCTGCATGTAAGTGTGGGGTGATGCGGATTTTTTTTGTCTGCCGCCCGCCCCCCAAAAAAAACAACAACGTTTTTGCTCATTACGCCACTGCTGGTCACCATTACGTACCAATATTTGGATTGCATAATTTCAAATTCCCCCTAATAAATCCTGGATCCGCGCCTGGGAGCGAGAACACTGACTGAAGTACTACAAAATGAAACATATTAGGTATTAATTAATCAACTCAAACTTCCATCTGAATATGCATGTATTTTTTATGTCTTTTATTTTGTGTCTTGGGAATAAGGATTTGGAAATGATTGATAATATACTTATGTTGTAAAGTTATTATTAGTTTTGTTAGTGTGAGGTAGAGGGTATGGCAGGGGGGCGGACAAAATGGCTGAAGAGGTATTGCTGCTTACCAGTAGTATTGGATATCTAAATACGCAGTAATTCAAATTTATATTCTCCCTGTTGTATAATGAACTTGATATGAAATTAATTGGTTATTTTGTATGATTTGATTGAATTGCAAAAAGAAATTGGTCGGAGACAATCGAGCATCGATCAGCTCCTCCAACTGCGTTTAGCCTAGCACCCTCCATCCGGCCTAGCACCGGCCGGCCCCTGCATTAATTGAGCCTTAAGAGATGTACATGAACTCCATCTATCTCCATAATTATAGCTAGCATGATTTAATTCAAACTTCCATTATTATAACTATAACTATATCCAGCCTAGCACCCCACCGTTGAGCCTTAGAAATGTACATTAATTAACCCCATTTATCTAGCATGATTTAATTTAAACGTGCACTAACTACATCCAGCCTAGCACCCCCTCCATCAAGCCTAGCACCCCTCCAGCGAGCCTTAGAAATGTACATTAATTAACTCCATCTATCTCCTAGCATGATTTCATTTTAATGCACTAATTACATCCAGCCTAGCACCTCATCCATCCAGCCTAGCACCCCCTCCATGAGTCCATTGAGCCTTATATAGAAATGTACATCAATTAACTCCATCTATCTCTTTGCATGATTTCATTTAAACTTGCACTAACTACATCCAGCCTAGCACCCCATCCATTCAGCCTAGCACCCCCTCAAGCTAGGATCTAGAGTAGGCGTGGCGCGGACCAGTAAGTGTGACGACGTTCGTGACGTCATATAATCATGTTTATTCATTAGGCCGCCAGCCTTGCCAGCCTAGCACCTCTGTACGCTACCAGTCAGAGACTGACAGAGTTAGACTCTGCTCAATGCTTTAGGATTTGTGGAAAAGTGTCAAATTTGAGTCTGTGCGTCTAGACTGGTTTCCTTGAGTGGATTCCTCGACAATGACGAGAGTATGAGGGGCATACTCCGTTTAATTACGCCTGTAAATTAAGTCGAAATCCCTGTGGTTCAAGTTTTATTTAAATATCCGTATCGTAAGGAAAAACGATAGGTTCATGTGTTTAAGCAATTTACCTTTTCTTTTCTTTTCTTTTTTCTTGTGCCAAAAGACTGTGGTTCGCAGTCGTGTATTGACCAAGATAAGAGCTGGGGTCTTACAGAGTCCTACCTTCCCCCTTCTTCTCGTGGGCCTGCGAGCCGGAGGCGAGGTGTTGTTTTCAAGGTGCTACTCAGCCCCACCCCACCCCAAGATTGAGGTGATATTTCATTGTTTGTTGGTTTGATTTTTGTGTTCTCAATTGTTTTATTTTTCACATTATATTTGGTAAAATTTTGGTTTTGGTGGATATGCATAAAGTTGACGTCATGGGTAAACTTTTGGTCACACCCATGTCCGTACGCGCGTCATGGCGGATTCGTACACGTGCGTCAAACTTTGTCAAATTTGTCAAAAAGATTATTGGACCAATTTACTACACGTTTCAGACCTTTTTTTTAAAACCTTTTCAAAATTTTGCGCTGAGCATGCGCGCGCGTTGAATGAAAAAGTATAAAAATTGATTGACACAAGTGTTAAAATGGACGGGGAAACGTGAATATACACCGTCGTTGATCGTGAGAATATTCACTTGTCTCCCCCTACATGATAAATCCTCCGCACATAAGTTTGGAACATTTTTTATATTAATTTCCTTTCATTAGGAAGGTTGAAGAGAATGTTGATAATTATAAGTTGAAAGCAATGTCAAAGAGTTATTTATCAGCTTCTGAATATCCAAATAACATTATGGAGCAATGTGGTATATTGGTGAGGACTCGTACAAAAGGTTCGTTCCTTGCTCAGTGCTATAGCTTACATTCTTGGGCAAGGTGTTTTGCCCACATATTTCCTCTCAACCCAGGAGTACCTGGAAACGATGGGGTAGTAACAATTGCAGGGCCCGCGGGTTGAGAAGTAAATTAATGAAAAGGAAATACTGTTTTCTTTTCCTTTCTCTCCTTTTTTAAAAATAAAGATTATGACTCATCCAGTACCGTACGTAGAAAGTAAGAAAATACTGGGTTTAGTTCACTGATGATTGTTCATGTCAATTACTTTCATTTTCAGTCCATTGTTCTGGATTGATGATAATGGCCTTGGTTACTTTGGGCCATCTTACATCGGTGGTGGTGTTGGTTACTATGGCATCACTGGCCACACCTATTTACGGTCAAAGTGGATGCCGGTATGGTGCCTCGTAAGTATTCAAAAGAATTATAATTGTGTATTTATTAAAGATAAAGACCAGTTCTGGTCATGCGATTGCATTGTGAAAGAAACGTTGTGGAATCGATCAGAAAAGGTTGATCATCTAGCATATTAGTATTGATGTGTACTGCAAGGTTCTAGAATCATCAAAATGATAAGAAATTTGGCCCAGTCTTGGTAACGTTACAAGCACTGTACACAGAAAGATGTATATGGGACTACGCGACCACGTGCGCGATCTCTATTTGGTCCCAATAGATATAATAATTTACCAAATATATCAATTACTAGACGGTTTCCTGGCAAAATTTGTATCATCACGTATTAGTCAAAACATATTATTTCACATGATTGGTAATGAGAGCTTCCATTTCATTTTTTGAGAGAGGGGCGTTTCCAAAACTGGTCTTTTCCTTTAATTCCATCCTTTTTTATAAAAAAAACACAGGTTGAAAAAAAAATTCTATTTGAGATTGTTGTACATTTCTTTAACATTCTTTCTTTGAGAACGCAAAGTTATGCCGGACAATATCACAAGGAAAGAGTAGTAAACAATTAAAGGGACTTGGTAACATTGTTCAGATGATGAAAAATGGTGCTAAGATAATGACTTCAATGCTAGATGTAAAATTACAGATTAGCTGAAAGTTTGAGTGAAAACAGACTATTATTAACGATAACAATTGGGGAAAACTGATCTGATCGATTCCTTCATTCTCCCAACTATATTATTACAATTTAATTACATTTTAGGTGAATGTAAATCATAACATAGCTATGAATTGGCTCTATATATCATTCCAGACATTTAAGTATTGAAAGATTCTTAAAATCCTTATTTTATAAATTCTTATGTCTTATTTTCATGGAAAAACGGTTAGGAAAATTCAAAAATGGTTGGGATAATTTACTGTTAGAAGGTGTTGACCAGTGACGCCTTCAAAGAAAACCATAATTATCTCTGTGATTTTAGCATTTTTTCAGGATGTTTTGCATGCTAGAGGTAAGTAACATTTCATACCAAAATTACTCAGTTTTTTCATTAACCTTCAACAATGTTACCGAGTCACTTTAATATCCACCTCACATCTTTTATAACAAAATAAGTTCAAGTTTAATTTAACAACAGCGGGGGCATAGGAATAAGAATATTAGTATGATGTCATGGTAGCGTTAGCAAGTTCGGTTGTTTGAGTAGTATAGATTGAAGTTAGTTCTTTTATTTCTGGTGATGACTGATTTTCGAATTTTATCAGAAGATTTTTCTAAAATCACAGGAAGCATTTTGTAATAAAAACAAAAGAAAAAGGAGTAACAGTTGAGCTGAAGGCATATATGCATGGGAAAAGGGTGAGGTACAGTGAGTACATTATGACAAATAGAGCATCTTTATAAACATTAATTTAACCACAAAAATCACTGTTAAGAGATTATTTCCCATTTTCAATTATTCGATGCAGTTCCTATGAAACTATTGTGACCTACAGTCTAGCCTACGAACAAAGTTACACAAGTAAGTGCGGCTGGTTTGGCTGGGACCGTTGTACAAGATACAGGCAAGATACTTACTATATTAACGTTTATTGATATTTACTTATGGTATTTTTGTTAATTCTCAAGAAAATCGCTGGTCCTGATATACTTCAAAAACAAAAATCCAATCAAAAATCATTAGTAGTGATAGTGGTGGTGGTAATGATAGTGGTAGTAGTAGCCTCTTTTCGACATTCCATACAAAGCCGTCCCTTATCTCTCGTAATACAGCTCGTTATAGTTATCATTTCTTCAATCGCTTAGTCAAGTATATATATTTACAAATGCACAGATGACAGAAGAGGAACGTGTCCGTTATGATGTTAAAGGTTTTTCATCTTACAGATGTCTGTCCACTCTGCACAAGAAGAATCTCCCCAGACAGAAAACACAGAGTAATAAACAGCCTTTGTCTTCGGGTGGAGGGGGTGCTCAGTATATAACCAACTACCACCGTATTTGATTACTATTTCCACAATCCAGTCATTTTATTCTAGCGTGGTTTCTGTACAAGCTTATCTCGAGGAATCCTAATCTTTTGTTGCAATTGTAAACCTGATATATATTTTTTTGGGGGGAGCCTGTTAGGTTTAGTACCCTACCACACAATACCACTATCTTGACCTTCCCCTCACGCTAAACTGCTTCAAGAGAAATTTTTAAAAAACATCTAATTTAGCCATACGCATTCCAACTGAACGAGCAGGACCCAATCATCTCTACCCCCACACTTCTCTCTCTCTCTCTCTCTCTCTCTTCATCTCTCTCTCCCACTCTATCTCCCACTCACTAACTCTCGCTCTCTCTCCTTGTCTCTTATTTTCTTTATAATTACTACACTCTAATGGGGCGTTGCAAGAAAGTTGCAATTGATTGCAAGTTGCGATTGATTGCAATTTGCAAAATTTGCAACTGATATTTGCAATCGATTGCAACTCAACTTTCTTGCAACGCCCAAATAGTCTCCTAAATTTCCTTGGATTTTGTTAGGATTTAAGTTTTTGACAATTCAATGAAATTAACTAGATCTAGCTTTTATTCTCCCCCTCTCTTTCTCTCTCTCTCTTACTAATGGGGCGATGCAAGAACGTTGAGTTGCGATCAATTGCAAATTTGCAATTAATCGCAAGACTTGCGCTTGATTTGGGAGATTTGCAATTGATTGCAACTTTCTTGCAACGCCCCATAACTCACTCATTTTCCTTTACTTTTCTCCCCCCTTTTTCCTCTACCCTCTCTCATTATCTCTATTTTTCAACACCGCTTTTCATTGACTTTCTTATTTTTTAGAGGGTGGATACAACGTCCACCTAAACCTATCCCACATTTCTTACGTTTCGTATCAACATTTTGTTTGTTCCTGTTTTTTTTTCTTCTTTCAATTACCCAATTACTGACTACATTGTGGGGCATTTAATTTGCAATTGAATTGAATTGAGTGAAACGGCTTTCCACACAAAGAAAATCAGTAATCTTGTCTACAAGTGAATAATAACTGTCAAGTTACTAATGTTCAATTAGTATGATTTTACGTAAAACATCATTGTTACCAGAAATGTATTTTGTTTTATGTTCTTTATGTTATGCACTATTATTTGAAAAGCAGTAAATAAGCAAACATGAACTCAAACTTGAACTCTTCATATTTGATTATGGTTGTTACTATACTAATTTGACTTTCGTTCCATTATTATTGATGTACATGTGTGTATTTAGTATGTCCTTAAAAGAACGGTGGCATTATGTTCATTCCACTGAAATGGCCTATTTGCTATATTTATATGTGTTTATGATATATATGATCTAACGTTTGATTATTGCTATGGAAATAAAACAAACAAACAAATCAAAATCAAAATCGAAACGAATCAAGGATGTTAAGGGGTATATGAAGAGCTTGGTTCCAAAAGGTACTACATCCATAATTCCAAGTTCTCAGAAAAAAAACGATTTTCAAATTATCATAGTTAGCAATGTCAGTTTGGAATGATACTTTGGCTGATTATACTATTGTCTGATACAAGTATAAAACAAAGATTTAAAAAATCTAAGTCTGCATAAATAATTTTCATGAATTTTGTGTGTGTGTGTGTGTGTGTGGATGTAGTACCTTTTGGAACCAAAATTGGATGTAGTACTTTTTGGAACCGAACATCTTGAATACTGTATGCAAGTTACAATGCATCACTTAAATGGATATAGTACCTTTTGGAACCGAACTAATTTTTAAATGCCATTTTTTACTTTTTGGGGGAAATTTAGCTATTTGGAAGTGTCAGTGTATGAGGCTACTGGAATGTGTACATTTATGCAAAAATATCAATTTTAATAAAAAATGGATGAAGTACCTTTTGGAACCGAGCTCTTCATATTGACAAGATTCTTTGTACTGTTTTATTGTAGAACACTTTACCGTACGGCCTATATGCCTCAGACTAGATGTTGTCCGGGGTTCTTAGGCCGTCCTTGTATTGGTAAGTTATACATGAAGACTATTCTAATGAAATATATCCTGTTGTATATCGAAAGGGCGGTGCATAAGATAAACTGGATGAACAGAGCCCTTTTATGAATGACTATGAGTAACACATCCAGCCCTTTTAAATTAGTATTGGGCATTCTTCTTTTTCCTCTCCTCCTCCTCCTTCTTCCTTTTCTTCCTTTATTCCTGTTCGTCTTCTTCTTCGTCTTTTTTTTTCTTCTTCTTGTTCTTGTTCTTTTTTTTTCTTCTTATTTTCTTCTTCAGTTTTATTATTATTATTATTATTATTATTATTATTATTATTATTATTACCATTATTTACGTATAAAGTATTGCTATGAACATGTATGTATATCACCATTCCTTTTTCATGCGGAAAATAAGATTGGACAAACAACCGAACCTTATTGTAAAATGATAGTGAGAGTTTGCCAGCCGGTGAAGTCCTCAAATACTTACAAAAATGCATTCCCTTTAATATTCCTACATTATATTTATTACCCAAACCTGCAGATACACTGTAATTCAGCATGAAAAATAACTATACATGTGGTAACTAAAGCCAACAAATAGCAAGAGCTAGTCAAGATTAGCCCATTTCAATACCCCATAATGTATGACATCTAAAGGAATTCAATAACATATATAATATTAATATTACGAAGTATTCGATTTATATTTGCTATGATATACTTGGAACGCTTTTTTTTTGTATTTTGTATTTTTTTTTCTTTTGAGGGACAAACACAAATATTCTGGTAGCATCAATTTTTTTAATGATTTCATCTATATTCCCTTTTTACAAGATATAAACGAATGCTCATCTTACCCGTGTATGAATGGAGGAGCATGCTCAAATCAACGGAATTATTTCTCATGTTCTTGCGCTAGTGGGTGGTTCGGATCCAGGTGTCAGTATGGTAAGTAAACTTAATATTTTCCCACCCAACGAATCATTTTGCAGATAATGAATCATTAATAATATAGGCCGAAATCGTCGTAACATCAGTCAAAATCATCAACGTTCTTTCAAGCTCCCGCAATTGACCGCTTATTTATTCCTGCCATGCTGTAAAACAAGGAGTAGCATACCAAATTATGTTCTGCTCAAATCAACGGAATTATTTCTCATGTACTTGCGCTAGAGGGCTGTCCGGAGATAGGTGTCAGTATGGTAAGTAAACTAAATATTTTTCCGCCTAAAGGCCAGGTCACATATAGGGGACGCATGGGAGACGCACGGCCCGCGCATTGCAAATTTGCAATTTTTGCCAGTGCGTTGTCGTGCGTTAGGTGTGCGTCATCCTTCGTTACTCGTTCGTCGAGTGCGCTGGACCAACGCTGGACCAACGCTATGCATTCGTCGTCATTCGCTGTGTGCGTCGAGATTTTTTGTGCATGCTCAAAAAATCCCGACGCACACAGCGAATGACGACGAATGCATAGCGTTGGTCCAGCGTTGGTCCAGCGCACTCGACGAACGAGTAACGAAGGATGACGCACACCTAACGCACGACAACGCATTGGCAAAAATTGCATATTTTCAATGCACGGGCCGTGCGTCACCCATGCGTCCCCTATGTGTGACCGGGCCTTAACGAATCATACTGGAGATAATAAATGATTAATAATATAGGTTTCCCGGCCGAATTCGTCGTCACATCAGTCAATTTCATCAACGTTAATTCAAGCTCCCGCAATTGACCGCTTTTTAGTTCCTGCCATGCTGTAAAGGGAATTGAGGTCGATACGCACGATGACGTCCGGAATCAACATGATCATGGACTAACTTACAACAATCGACTTTGACCTTCTCCGAAGTCCTCCAATACTTATAAACATGCATTCCCTTTAAAATTCATACATTCAATTTATTACCCAAGCCTGCAGATACACTGTAATTTAGCATGACAAATAACTATACATTCGGTAAATAAAGCCAACAAATAGCAAGAGCTAGTCAAGATTAGCCCATTTCAATACCCCATAATGTATGACAATAAATTAATAATTGACATGAAAAGCATCTTATATTCGCATCTAAAGGAAATCAATAACATATATAATATAAATATTACGAAGTAATCGATTTATATTTGCTATGATATATTTAGAACATAGTTTGGGTTTTTTTTCTTTTGGGGGACAAACACATACTTTCTGGTAGCATCAATTGTTTTCATGATTTCCTCTATATTCCCTTTTTCCAAGATATAGACGAATGCTCATCTAACCCGTGTATGAATGGAGGAGCATGCTCAAATCAACGGAATTATTTCTCATGTTCTTGCGCTAGAGGGTGGTCGGGATATAGGTGTCAGTATGGTAAGTAACTAAATATTTTCATATCCAACGAATCATTTTGCAGATAATGAATCATTAATAATATAGGTTTTCCCGGCCAAATTCGTCGTCACATCAGTCAATTTCATCAACGTTCATTCAAGCTCCTGCAATTGACCGCTTTTTAGTTCCTGTCATGCTGTAAAGGGAAATGGGGTCGATACGCACGCTGACGTCCGAAATCAACATGATCATGGACTAACTTACAACAATCGACTTCGACCTTCTGTGAACTTCTCCAATACTTATGAAAATGCATTCCCTTTAATATTCTTACATTATATTTATTACCCAAACCTGCAGTTACACTGTAATTCTGCATGACAAATAACTATACATTTGGTAAATAAAGCCAACAAATAGCAAGAGCTAGTCAAGATTAGCCCATTTCAATACCCCATAATGTATGACAATAAATTAATAATTGACATGAAAAGCATCTTATATTCGCATCTAAAGGAAATCAATAACATATATAATATTAATATTACGAAGTAATCGATTTATATTTGCTATGATATACTTGGAATGTATTTTTTTTTTTTTTTTTGTTCTTTTGAGGGACAAACACAAATTTTCTGGTAGCATCAATTTTTTAATGATTTCCTTTATATTCCCTTTTTCCAAGATATAAACGAATGTTTATCTAACCCGTGTATGAATGGAGGAGCATGCTCAAATCTAAGGAATTCTTTCTCATGCTCTTGCGCTAGTAGGTGGTTCGGATCTAGGTGTCAGTATGGTAAGTACACTAAATATTTTCCCACCCAACGAATCATTTTGCAGATAATGAATCATTAGGCCGAAATCGTCGTAACATCAGTCAATTTCATCAACCTTCTTTCAAGCTCCCGCAATTGACCGCTTATTTATTCCTGCCATGCTGTAAAACAAGGAGTAGCTTACATAATTATTGTATTTACATGGGAGGCAATCCATAACTTATCCCTGGTGTATATTTAAGACATGCTGATCCCCCCATGTAATCCTCGAGCTTGCCATCATCAGGTAAATATTCTTTAGAGTACTCAAACACGTACGTTCTCTGCTTGGTGATGAATCGTTTGCTGCTTCTAAAGTATTTCTCAGGACCTTGTGACTTGCTATCTACTAACGATATAACTATTCCACACTGCTCGCAATTAGCCACTACCTCCGGTCTTTCTCAGGTGAATTATGGACGGTTTATTCAGTATTTTTTCAACCTCATCAGTGCCTTTGACTAGGTAACTAGATATTGGCGCTCTACAAATTCCCGGATAAGACGGGATACTATACCAAACTCAAACTACTAGAATCAATTAATATTATTCTCTAAACCTTGTAACAAATGCAACAGAATTCTGTGCAGATATGCGTTGATAGATTAACGAAATTATAAGCTGTATTCATCCATTCTCTACACTGTCAGAACTAGACTGACTTGTTATTGAATTTTCCTTCTATGCAGACGTGAACGAGTGCTCGTCTAACCCGTGTTCTAACGGAGGGTATTGTCGCGATCTTCAGAATTCATTCAGTTGTACCTGTAATTCTGGCTGGACGGGAACAAGATGTCAAACTGGTGACTATTTGTTATCATTCTTTTGTATGTTTTGCTTTGAATATAACCTCAAGCAACATTTTTTATGTGATTTGATTTGATGTTAGATGATGTCTATAAAAAAGTAATGTCCTTGTGAGATAAATAATAATAATAATAAAAACAATAATAACAATAATTAAAAATGATGATGATAATAAAAATAATAATAACAATAATGATAATCATAATGAAAATGGTAATAGCCATAATTATAAAATAAATTTTTAAAATGATGATAATAATAATAATAATAATAATAATAATAATAACGTAAGGTGCTTACGGCACTCCAAGATTACTCTGGCTCTGCTAGGCTAATGATTTCGGTGCTGACAGCATTCAAGGAATTCCTTCTTACCGGAAGATGGAGAGTAGCAAATGTAGAGTAATAACATGCTTTAGACAGTAAAGTAAGGTATACAACAAAATCGGTACCCAAAGTACCCAAAGTTTATGTCTTAGGGGCCACCCGTGTTTTTAAGCATTTCAGAACAAATATTTTGGCTGAAAGCGTGTGTTTGGTGAAGAAAACCCACTTTGAACAATGAAATATGGTATAGATTAAGTTGCTCTATAGTCTTCCTGCAAAAATAACCTCAAAGCTCCAGCGTATCCAAAACACAGCAGCTCGTCTTGTTTCTTGTGTTCCTCGTACTTCTCACATTACCCCTGTTCTTCAAAAACTTCACTGGCTTCCTATCACTTCTCGCATCACTTACAAAATTCTCCTCCTTACTTTCAAGACTTATCATGGTTTCGCTCCTTCATATCTTTCTGAACTCCTTCCTCGATACACTCCTGTCCGGACTTTGCGATCTGCTTCTCAATCTCTCCTCTCTCGGTCTCACAATATTTCTTATAAACAATACGGTCAACGTTCTTTCGTTTATGCAGCTACATTTCTTTGGAACAATCTCCCCCTTCAAATTCGCAATGCCAGTTCTTTAAATACATTTAAAACAATGCTAAAAACACATCTCTTTAAGTCTTGTTCTTAAATAGCCCTCTGACATTTTGCCTTTTATATTTTGTATAGATTAACGTAGGATACTATTAATTTATGAACTATTTGTATTTTGGTTGTAAGTGATTAGTAATTATATACATGTATTATTTTCATTTGCAAAGTTTTAATGTTAATTGATTTGATGTAATTTGTAATGCTAATTCTGTTTCCTTTACTTCTCAACTTTTTTCCTTCAAAACCGCTTAGAGGCTTTTTGCAATTTGCGGTATAGAAATGTGTTATTATTATTATTATTATTATTATAGGGCCCTAAGGACCATCAACTCTAGACAGTCAAGAGGACTGCTTTAAACTATTTCTGTGGTAATAGGATCACATTTAATATCCATTTCGGTATCAAAATTACAATGATACACGAAATTATCAGTTGCATTTATTCATTCTCTACTCTGTCATAACTAGACTGACTTGTTATTGAATTTTCCTTCTATGCAGACGTGAACGAGTGCTCGTCTAACCCTTGTATCAACGGAGGGATTTGTCACAATCTTCAGAATGCATTCAGTTGTACCTGTAATTATGGGTGGACGGGAACACGATGTCATACTGGTGACTATTTTGTTCATGCTTTTCGATGTTTTGCTTTGAATATAACCTCAAGCACCATTGTATATGTCATTTGATTTGATGTAAGATGATGTCCATTAAAAAATTAATTTCTTGTCAGATAAATAACAAAAATGATTTAAAAAAATAACAACAATAATGATAATAATAATGATAATGGTAATGTTAATAACAACAATAATTCTAATAAGACCCCCCCCCCCAAACAAAAACAAAAAAATATTAATTAATATTATATTTATCACGTGAGGTGCTTACGGCACTCCAATATTTCCCCGACTCTGCTAGGCTAATGATTTCGGTGCTCACATCATTCAAGGAATTCCTTCTTACCGGTAGATGGAGTGTAGCAAATGTAGAGTATCATGCTTATTTATTTATTCATTAAAACATATTTTAACAGGATAACATTGATCAGCTCGCAGGCTGTTTTACATAATAGTCCTGCATAAAGAAGGAAAATACAAATTTAAGAACTGACAATAAGAGTGTTTACAAGGAAAATAGCAGTTTTATACAAACGGTAAAAAAAAAGAAACAGCATAAATAGGAAAGAAAACATTAGGGGAAAACGGAAAGAGAGGAAGAACAAAATATGCATACATCTTAAGAACAAACTTCATCGATGGATAAGTGGATCAACACAATTTTTTGACAAGTGTAGTATAATCAATTAGAAAATAAAAATAAAAATAGAACAAGAAATGTCTTAGCTGCTACATAAGCCTCGACCAATCAATTAATAACATAGATAACAAATATACAACGTAATGTAGGTATATGTAATTTCCTAGATAATAGGGTTAGCAATCATTTTTAGTTAGTTATTGCATATAATACTGTAGTAGTAAGGAGAAACGGCAGTGAACAAATTTTATCAATTAAAGGAAGATTTTTAATATTGGTGTTTAAAACTGTCTATTGAATTGGCATTTTGGATATCATTGGGAAGCTTGTTCCAATTAACCGCTCCAGCATACTTAAAATATTGTTTGAATAAGGTCACGTTGGGTTTTAGCAATACTACATTTAGATAGTTTGCATTTCTTGTATTAATATTAATTCATTCTCTACTCTGTCATAACTAGACTGACTTGTCATTGAAATTTCCTTCTATGCAGACGTGAACGAGTGCTCGTCTAACCCTTGTTTTAACGGAGGAAGTTGTCGCAATCTTAAGAATGCATTCAGTTGTACCTGTAATTCTGGCTGGACGGGAACAAGATGTCAAACTGGTGACTATATTTTGTTCATGCTTTTCGATGTTTTGCTTTGAATATAACCTCAAGCACCATTTTTTTATGTGATTTGATTTGATGTAAGATGATGTCCATAAAAAAGTAATGTCCTTGTCAGATAAATAACAATAATGAAAATAAAAATAATAACAATAATGTTAATAATAATGATAATGGTAATGGTAATAAATATAATAATTAAAATGATACCAAAAAAATGATATTAATGAATATTATATCTATCACGTGAGGTGCTTACGTCACTCCAATATTTCCCCGGCTCTGCTTGGCTAATGATTCCTTCTAACCGGTAGATGGAGAGTAGCAAATGTGGAGTATCATGCTTATTTATTTATTCATTGACACATATTTTAACAGGATAACATTGATCAGCTCGCAGGCTGTTTTACATAATGGTCCTGCATTAAGAAGGAAAATAAAAATTTAAGAACTGACAATAAGAGTGTTTACACGGAAAATAGCAGTTTTATACAAACGGTAACAAATAGAAACAGCATTAGTAGGAAAGAAAAAATTAGGGAAAAACGGAAAGAGGGAGAAAAAGATATGCATACATCTTATGAACAAAATACATCGATGGATAGGTGGATCAACACAAACTTTTGACAAGTGTAGTATAATCAATTAGAAAATGAAAATAAAAATAGAACAAGCAATGTCTTAACAGCAACATAGGCCTCGACTAAACAATTATATAACATAGATAAGAAATAAACAACGTAATGTAAGTACATGTAGTTTCCTAGATAATAGGGTGAGCAATCATTTTAGTAAGTTATTGCATATAATACTGTAGTAGTAAGGAGAAACGGCAGTGAACAAATTTTATCAATTAAAGGAAGATTTTTAATATTGGTGTTTAAAACTGTCTATTGAATTGGCATTTTGGATATCATTGGGAAGCTTGTTCCAATTAACCGCTCCAGCATACTTAAAATATTGTTTGAATAAGGTCACGTTGGGTTTTAGCAGTACTTCATTTTGAGAGTTTGCATTTCTTGTATTTAAGGCCATGGCGGTCGAAAAACATTTCTATTTCGTTTGATAAGTGAGATGGAGCAATGCCCCTTATGCATTTGAACATAAGCATAGCCAGAAAATAATCATGGCGGTGATCAATAGTTTGCCAGGAAAGTTGTTTTATCAATGAATTGCCGCTTGCAATTTTAAAGTCAGAGATACCAGTTACATATCTAGCAACTTTTTTTCTTTAATCTCTGAAGGGGCAGCTTGTAGCTGGCTGTGCAGTTTCCCCATACAGAGATTGCATAGTCTACACAGGGTTGGATTATACACTTATACAGGGTGTTCGATAGTTCTGAATTTAGGAATTTACTCAGCTGTCCTAGATAATAAATGTTATATGCAATAGATTTACATAAGTCTCTTAAATATACAGTCCACTTCAAGTTTCCATCAGTCACTATATCTAAATATCTTATAGATTTTACCTGTTCGGTCAGTTCATCTTTTATGAATATATTAAATATATCAGATGATCTTTATTTTATTAGCATTGTTTTGGTTTTACTTGTGTTAATGCGTAATAGATTTAGATCATACCAATTATTTAGAGCGGTTATATATTTTTGTAAATTCTTTGTAACATCACCTAAATTTCTATCTGCAACGAAGACTACAACATCATCAGCAAATATGTTGCAGACGCCTTAAGTTATACATTCAGATATACCGATTATAAATATTAGAAACAAAATGGGGGCCAGGACACTGCCCTGTGGTACCCCGATAGAAAGCTCTCTTATATCAGATAGTTTTCCCTTGGAGTATACCACTTGCTTCCTATTACTTAAATAGTTTTTGAACCATATGAGCCTATTTTCAGTAATTCCATATTTTTCAAGTTTGAATGATGAAGCTCGTAGTCAACAAAATCAAAACATTTAGAGATATCTAGAAAGCATGCACCAACCATTTCTCATGTATATTTAAGGCTTCGTAGAAATCGTCCAAGACACGATGTAAGTATCTTATTGTTGAGTGGTTTGGAAGAAAGGTGTATTGACCGACATTAATCATACCATGTTTTTGAAGGAATGAAAGTAATTGTAATTGTATTAAAATACAATGATACACGAAATTATCAGTTGCATGTATTCATTCTCTACTCTGTCATAACTAGACTAACTGGTTATTGAATTTTCCTTCTATGCAGACGTGAACGAGTGCTGTTCTAACCCGTGTTTTAACGGAGGGGATTGTCGCAATCTTCAGAATGCATTCAGTTGTACCTGTAATTCTGGGTGGTCGGGAACACGATGTCAAACTGGTGACTATTTTTTCATTTTTTTCGATGTTTTGCTTTTAATGTAACCCCAAGAACCATTTTTTATGTGATTTGATTTGATGTAGGATGATATCAACCAAAAAAGTAATGTCCTTCTTAGATAAATAACAATAAAAATTAGAGCAATACTAACAATAACGATAATAAAAATGTTAATGGTAATGTTAATAACAATGATAATTAATTACAAAAAATGAAAATAATGGATATTATATTCATCACGTAAGTTGCTTATGGCATTCCAATATTACTCCGGTTCTGCTAGGCTAATGATTTCGGTGCTCACAGCATTCAAGGAATTCCTTCTTACCGGTAGATGGAGAGTAATAAATAAGTGTAGAGCAATATAATGCTTTAGACAGTATAGTAAGGTAAACAGCAAAATCGGTGCCCAAAGTGCCTACAGTTTATGTTTTAGAGGCCACCCGTGTTTATGCATTTCAGCACAACTATTTTGGCTGAAAACGTTCGTTTGGTGAAGAAAACCTATTATGAACAATAAAATATGGTAGAGATTAAGTTGCTCCAAAGGGCCCTAAGGACCATCAACTGCAGACAGTAAAGAGGTCTGCTATAAACTATTTCTGAGGTAATGAGGGAGTTTACAGTTACCGACCGGACGTCTGTAACGTCATTGTGTCAGGGGTCAGCTGTACACCCACTCCGGATGCAAAACGTGCGGGGAAGTTCTTACGTAAGCTATGCGTATAAAACGTGGGTATATTCTATTGATATCTCTTTGTTTGACGGTTGCTGTATTTCTGTTCGAGTTTCAAGAATTGTTTAAATTGTTGGGCGCTGAACTTGTGAAATATGAATGACGAATCAAAGGTGTCTATTGATGATGTTAGACTTTTGAATATGTCAGAGAGAGAAACCTGCCAATTTGACGTCGGAAAGAAGAGCTCGTAGTGTTTTTATCGTTTTTATCGTTTTTATCATTTCCTTCCTACCACTCTTAGTTTTTTCTTTCATCACCTTCTATTATGTTATTTATTGTTTGTATTATTCTATAATTTTCTCTTCCTATCTTCCCTTATGCTATCCTTCGTTTCTTTCTTCTATCACCTTCTCTTATGTTATTCTGGCTTTTTATCATTCTATCACTTTCTCTTTCTGTCCATCCTTATGTTAGTCTTTGTTTTTCCTTCTTTCACTTATTACGTTATTCTTCGATTATTTTTTTTTTACTTTCATTTTTACTTTCATTTTTTTTTTTTTTTTTAACTTTCCATCTTTCGTCATGTTATTCTTTGTTTTTCTTCTATCATTTTCTCTTTCTGTTTTTCTTATGTCATTCTTTGTTTTTCCATCTTTCATCTTCTCTTCTATCTTTCTATTATATATTCTTTATCATTTTCTCATTCTGACTTTCATTACGTTATTTTGTTTCTTCTTCTATCATCTCTTATGTTATTGTTTGTTGTTATCATTCTATCATTTTTCGTTCTATCTTTCGTCACTTAATTCTTTGTTTCTTCCTTCTATCACCTTTTCTTATGTAATTCTTTGCTGTTATCGTTTTATCATTTTCTTCCTACCGTTCATTATGTTATTCATTGTTTTTATCATTCTATCACTTTCTCTTTCTGTCTTTCATTATGTTATTCTTCGTTTCTTCCTTCTATCACATTCTCTTATGTTATTCTTTGTTTTTATCATTCTATCATTTTCTCTCTATCTTTCCTTATATTATTCTTTGTTTTTATTCTTATACTGTAATCTCTTTCTCTCTTTCATTACTTTCCCGCCACTCAGAGTTTCATACACAAGTACACAGTCCGTTTCTGCAACTTTCTAGGAAGAAAATGTCAATCAAAGTCATAGACATAGTAACAGATAGTAATATTATCTATTATGACCAAGGAGATAAAATAAATTGACTAGAAGAAATATACAGCGAGATCTTTTCCGAAACAAATTTGTAGTCTTGTCTGTTCGCGAGTTGAGCACGTCGATCACAGTTGACAGATTATTCTATGTATGAATGACCTGAGCCCGGAAGTTAATATCGGAGATTCGCGCAAGCGCAGACGCTATCTGTAAATTCCCTAATAGGATCACATTTCATCTCCATTTCGGTATCAAAATACAATGATACATTGTGAGTATGAGGCTTTGATAGCCAAATATGTTTCAGGTACCCGAAATCTTATTTTAAGGGCTCAAATGTAACATAAGTGATTAAAAAGCATGTAATTATAGTTAGATGGATTATTTTATTTGTACATAGTTACTAAAGGTACTTGTTAATTCAACCGATATCACATCATTATTGGGTTACCTCAGGGGACCCAGGAATCCTGAAAATATTCATCGCGGTCCAATAGGAAATGCGTGAAAATCGTATATTTCAGTCAATATTAAGACATATGCTTTATGATGTGTTGAAACCGTTGATGATAGTCATTGATAATTAATTATACACCGCGGAAACCTACACCATTCATCACAATACTTAAGGTCCATTTGGCTTCTGTGGAACATTTTCAGTCAAATTATTTGTTCTGAAATGCATAAAAACACTGGTGGCTTCTAAAATTTAAAATTTGGGCACTTTGGGCACCCATTTGTCAAAAATCAGTCGATGGCAGCGTTTTTAGCATTACATTTTACTGAGGAATCCGAATTGAAAAAAGAGGGAACACCATTTCCCTGTTAGAGCCGTCTCTGTACGTAACAAGTAGTGCTGAGCCAACCCATGACCTTTGCATTTAAAGTCAAATGCTTAAACCACTCGACCGCCAGTGAATTCTATACAGCATAGGAATAGTACAATGCTGTCATCGCAGTGAGGGTAGAATATACAAAAATACTTGAAGAATGTTTAAGTTCAAGTGGGGGAGCTTAGGGATTCCTAATTTACTCTAAGAAAAGAAGATTTCTGCATTTAGCAATTCCGAACTTGTGCATTCCTAGGGCATATAAACACTGCCATAGGATAATCTCATCGCATGTCTTTTAAGAAAAAATGCAAATGAATGAGCTTTAACTTTTAACTTTTCAAGGTAATACAAAGTTTTGGTAATTCAATAGGATTGGATTATGAAATTTAAAATTTGCATTACCATTGTGAAACCTAGTGTTAGAATAAGCAACTTTGAAAAAATGGGCTTTAAAACGCTAAGGATTTCAAGAAATTTATCGGTGCTCCCGATAAATTTCAAATAGCGCCTACGGCCATACAATGGTAGCTGCGACCATAAAAAATCTCGATGATCACGAACTGAGCTGACCCTTTGTAGTATTTTATCTTTATTAGTAAAAGTAAAATTTATCGGAATTGTGTATCGTGATCAATACCTGCTTCCGTTATTAGTCTATATTTTGCTCTTGTTTTGTTTTATTATGTGATGTAATATTTTACTCTTCTTTTTTTTTACATTGTTTTCTAGTTGTACTTTAAAACACAGGGCTCTCTTGCAAAGCATTTTTTATGTAATGAAGATACTTTCCTGAATAAAAACATAGAATAAATAAATGAATAAATAAATAAATAAGTAAATAAATAAATAAAACGCTTCAGCAAAGAATACGATCGCAAAGACTTTCAGAGATACACTCAATGGCAATTTCAGTACCCTATTGTACTGCCGATAGATGTCGTGTTCGGATTACGTAATAATATGTCATTGCCATGTTCGCACATTCCAAAAGATGACACACTATGCTGCTGCTGCTGATATTGGCTTAGATTGATTTTTAAAAGTCCAAGTTTGATTTTTGTAGTTTTTGACAGACAAAGCTTCTCAACTTGTGTAGCTCCCACGATAGAAGATTTTCAAATTTGTATCAATACTGAAACTTCAATTTTGATATTATTATAGAGCCTATACAGTCTTTGCCCTTGTAGCATTAAGATATTTTAATCTCTTCTTTTTTTCCTTTCATTTTTTCCTTCAATTTAGAGCTGCCCGTGATCTTAGAATACACTATTTGCACTGTCATGGGTATATTGAAGAATAATTTATAATATTTATTATATTTCTTCTAATTTATCTTTGCCACTAACAGAATTGCGCAAAATTTCTATTAGTATGTCTATAAATAACTAAAATAACCATATAATTGATATTTTCTTGATATAACTTCAGAGACTAATGAATGCGACTCGGACCCATGCATCAACGGAGGGTCATGCCAGGATCTGATTGATTCCTTCTCCTGTACCTGCCCCGTAGGTTGGATTGGTACAAATTGTCAAACAGGTAAGGTATTAAGGGAAAATCTAAACCGTGTAATAACTTCATTTGTAATAAAGCATAACAATATAAAGATAAACGAAATGGCGAAATTTTGATATAGATCGGAGCAATAATAAGGAAGTTATGAGTGTTTGAAATATGAGATCACTAAATCTATGCGAGGCTCAAATCGGCAAATTGGTCAGTGAATTTTGACGTGGTCATGAACAACTCTCCCGTTTGTCATGTACACAAATATTCTTAATTTCTCTCTTTCTCATGTGTGCGTCCTCCCTTTGGGCATTAATCAAATTATATTATGGATAGCTTAATATATTTTATTTAAATTATAGTTCATCTAAAAAGAAGAGGCCATCCTGAGACATACATTTTTGACAAATTGAAACTTTATTCATTTTTTGTGCGTTGAACAAATGGGAATGTTGTCTAGCGCCACGTCACAGTGTCATTACCGATTCAGGAAACTTTAAGTGCCCATATCTTTAGTGATTAACACTTTCTTACTTTTTATCCAATTTTATTTAAACTTTTACCAATCTGCTTCTCTTATTTTTCTGCTTTCAGTTCGGGTAGTTGCCTAGTAAAGGAAACCTAACCCCAAGAAATAAATTTACCTATTCTGAGAGATTTATTATACGACAACGGACATCCTTGTCGTATGCCTCTTTCAACATCAAAACTTTTAGAAATCCAACCATTAACCAATACCGAACTTGAAATATTTTTGTATAGGACAGAGATCCATTTGCGAAATGACTCACCAAAATAAAACTTTTCTAAACATGAGTTAAACAATTGTATATCTAAGACATCGAATGCTTTAGTAAAATCCGCTAGCATAATTGCTCCAGTTTGACCATTTTTAATTAAATATTCAATGATATCTTGTGTCAACCTTACATTACTGGCTGCCAGACGACCTTTTATATAACCCGTCTGAATTCCATGTACAATCTCTCCAATGACTTTCTGTACCCTTGCAGCTAAAACCGCTGCCATTATTTTATAGTCATAATTAAGCAAAGTGATTGGTCTCCAGTTTTTTAAATCGTGAGAATCACCTTTCCTAAACAACAATGTAATGAGACCTTTCTGTTGCGTGTTCGACATCATTCCTGTTATATAACACTCATTCAAAGCTTCAACAACCAATATTTTTATTTGTGACCAATACACCTGATAGAATGCAATAGAGATTCCGTCTGATCCCGGTGTCTTTTTTTCTGCAAATACTGCACGTTAACATTCCTCTTCGGTAATTAATCCATCACACAATTCTTTGTTTTCGTTAGATAATTGATTAATATTTTGAAAACCAATATAATTGCTCATATTCTTGGTATCATGCTTTTCTTTTTTATACAGTATTGAATAATACTTTACAACTTCTTCCATAATCTCTTCATTGTTGCTAACAATTTGACTATTATTTCCACGTTTAAATTTTGAAATTTCCTTTTTCTTTGCATTACTCTTTTCTAAACCCCCAAAATACTTCGTACTTCTCTCTCCTTCTTCCATTCACCTAATACGAGCTCTGATTCCAGCTCCTCTAAATTCATGTCTATAGATCTTCTCTAACCTCTCCTTTGTATCGGTGTACTCTTTTTCTACTTCTTGATCAGGTATACTGACATCAATTTGTTTTTCAAGTTCACACAATTTCTTGTCTAATGAAAATTTATCATTTTTCCTATCGAGTGCTTTTGTTTTACAGAATTGTTGTGAAAATTCACGAATTCTAATCTTGAACATTTCCCACTTTTTTGTGAAGATGAATCATCTTCACAAAAGGAATGGGTAATTTCCGAAACTTTTATTTTGTAATTTACATCGTCTAGGATGTCGGTATTCATTTTCCAATACCCTGGTCCTCTACCATTGTGTGTTAATTGTACTCAAGTATGTGAATTAAATGAAGGTTGCTGCCTAATTTGTTTCCACTTTTCCACCTTCTTTTTCTCTATTTGTTAGAAACTGACGAATGTGAATCTGGACCTTGTCAAAATGATGGTGTATGTGTCGATGAGTTCAATGAGTTTGTCTGCGTTTGCGCATCTGGTTGGACGGGGACAACGTGCGAAGAAGGTATACTTAGGCTGATCACAGTGCACGCTCAAATTGTCTGCCACACACTGTGTACACTGCCAAACTTGAAAATCAGACTATTTACAACTCAATAATTATAGAATTTGAAAGCTGGTACGGCCTTAGTTTTTTCATATCAATCAATCGATTTCAATCGTAGGTCATTGGAAAATAGTTGTAAAATGTTTTTTTTTTATAATGAATATTGTTTTCTTGTGCAGCTTCTGGTATGTGTAATGTCACCACTGACATACTACTCGCGTAAAAACTCGCGTGAATCAATTCGTTTTTAAGAATTCCTTGTTGCTTTAGAAGAAAATCATCAGGAGGTTTGTGGAGCCAGGATATCGCATGTTTTCCTCTTATCCTATGACCTAGGAGGTCATAACCTGTTCTGTGCCGATGCTATGTCTATTTTTTTTGTAAAGCTAAGAGATTCCGCTTTTGGGGATAACAAATAAACACTACGATAGTTCACCCGAAAATTTGTGGTGCAAAAATAAGTTGAACCTTCGAACCTTCAGATAAACGAACCTTCGGAATAACGAACCTTTGGAATAACAAACCTTCAGAATAATGCAACAAATGTTCAAAATTATGAACCCCTAGGCATGGGTAATTTGTGTTTCGGAATTATGAACTTTCGGAAACATGAGTGCCCCCCTTGCGAACACGGCTCATTTATAGGAGGTTAATCAAATAGTTGGTTAGGGAGAAAAAATGCATAACTTGATATACATTAGTGAACAGGTCTATTGAGCATTTCATCTTTCACCAACCTCAATGTTCTGTGGGATTTTTTCTTTCTTTTTCTTTAGGATGTGGTGGAGACGTCGATCTGTCCGAGCGGAGTAAGAAGACTGTTCGAATTTTGTCGCCAAACTTCCCCCGACATTACCCGAGTGACATCCACTGTTACTGGATGGTCAAGACCGCAAAGGGTAGCACTCTCAGCGTCTCCTTCAAGAAGTTCGACACCGAGTCGGACTACGACTTATTCAGTTTAGGAACAGGTACAGTCTGTTTGCGTGGCGTGGTTATATTTAGTATGTGGAGGTGTCAGGGTGCAGCGGCTCATTCATTTGACTCTCAATCGAAGAGTTGAGGGTTCGAATCCCATTTTGTCACTAACGTCCTTGGGCAAGACGTTAATTCACATTTGCCACTCTCCACCCAACTGTAAATTGGTAAACCTACCTGGCAATTGTTGGGGTAATAATGCTTGCAGGGCCCTCAAGAATAACAGCATTAACACTGATGAGGACAATGAGTGGCAAATATGGATTAATGTCTTGCAAAAGGAAGTTATTACCGGGCTGGGATTAGAACCCCTAGCCCTTGGATTAGGGGTTCAGTGACTGAAAGACCTCACAAAGACACCTACAAGTCAGTACTATACGTATCAAAAGTTTGTTTTAAAAAAAAATGAGATTGAGAAATTAACATGGCCAGTTTATGTGTATACAGGTTAGAAGTTATCTCGAAGCAAATTTTCGGCCTTATTGTAATGCATTTCTATTTGCTATGTAGGACGCTCTCCCCATTCGGTTTTTCGTTTCCCCTGAACCCTTTCTATATGGCATTAAAATAAACAAGTATTTAAACTATCTAATTTTAATTTTCAGGAGAGTGAAGGGATGAAGAAATCCCTACAAACATTCTGATTTTCAAGCGAAGTGGACGCTTTTTCCGTTTGCTTTTCATTTCCCCTAACAGAGAACCAACATTTTGAGAGTTAATTCCCCCTATTTTAAATGCAGAAAAATAAAACTTATTCAAATTATCTGATTTGAATGTTCAGGAGAGAAAGAAGACGTGGAGGACCCTACTAAGTACCTGATCTTCAAGCACAGTGGTCAAGAGCTGCCAGACCCTAACTCTTTCAGCATCCGCGGAGACACCATGTGGATTTCTTTCAGGAGTGATGACTGGGATAACTACTCAGGCTTTGAGGTCCACGTTGCTGATACCTCTGTTTTCGGTAAGTAACAAGGGTTAGCATCAGAAGCGATCCGGATAGTATATTTTTCGTTCCCGTACTTATACGTATATGAGGGATGGAAAACAAATCCTCTTCGATGAATTTTGGATTGACGTGAAGGTAACTTTTCAACTCGTAAAAGGATGCCGTGAGCCCGTGACTAAAAAAGCACTTGTAAGCCTCTCCTGCTCCTCAAATTCATCCTGTCAAACTATTTGTGCTATTTTGAGTTTGTTACTCAAGAATAAGCTGAAGTTTTTTCTCTTTTTTGCGATAGAAATCAACATTCATGTGGCGTTTAACTCAAGGGGAAAAATTTGAGTGCTTTTTTTTCATTTTATTTGATTGACAATTTGGGTTGGATTATAATTGACATGTCTTATTACAACTTACAGGGTAATCGTTCATCCAAATCATCTACGCATCGCACCAAATACATGATAATTATTATTCTCATAAATCATAAAGTATAATTTGTGTACTCCTAGTCAATCACAGAAAAGTAAAAATAAATGAACTGTCTGATTTCTTAATTCAGTCGAACTCAGTTTAGATCAGGATGCTCTATTACTATTGTTTCATGGAATTTGGTTTGATCGGGGGTGTTGATGTGAGACATTTGTTTGTGTTAATATGAATGAAGTCTGTGTGATATTCTTGTTACCCCGGTCCGGAGGTAAATGATATAAATTCTGAAAAGAAATGAAGAGGCTGGTCAGAATAGGTGTTTACTGTCTAGCATCATGTATAGAACTGATCTTTAAAAACACAAAGGATAAACATGCAATAACATATTCCAATAATGAGACAAATTATAAGTAATACGGATTAAATGTAAATATGAACACAGCTAACTCTAAATTCATAAACAACATTGGCATAGACATCTGACTGCTTAACTTCCTATCTGAACACGGCTTACTGTAATTATAGACCAAGGTGGACCAGCTAAAAGTCGTTTGTGTCATTTTACACAGTAACCCAACTTTCTCTAATTCCCGACCTGTCTATAGTCGCAGTAACCCTAAAATCCTTTTCTAAAATAATACAGAATTACTTTCTCAATTCTAGCAAAACTCTTCTCTATATGCAGTGACAAATGTATATTAAAAGATACAAGGAATATATTCTAACAACATCACACTCAATCTTCAAATATGATATTAACAGTCAAAGAGGAAAGCCAGAAATGAGAGGGAGTAAAAGAGAGAGACATGAGAGACAGAGAAAGAGATAGAGAGATAGAAACTACAAATTCATAACAAACTCATTTATCAAAGACATGAAACTTGAACTATGAACCCAACTTCTCACTATTCAACGATATTCCCTCATTTCTCCAGTTGGTGGACTACCACTGAACAAAAGCCATCAGTCATAACATGTCACCAGTTATCTCTGATAAAGACCAGAGAACTTCTCCCAATGTACAGACTATTGAATTGGTATCAGGATTAACTTTACTACTACTCTTTTTGCTCTGCTGGTATAGTGGGGTATGAACTAGTCACTATACATATCGCGTTAAGCATACACCCATTATGAGGTGTGTTCACACTAGTTGGTTTAACCTGACTTAGTATGAATACCTACCGATTTACTACTTCTACTACATACTATTACAACCATAATATCATCTAAATGCTTCATAAACATAACTAACACCATACAATAGATACATGTCACGTATATACATATGTTAAGCCTGCATCTCTAGACGATAAGTCTGGTTTTATAAAATACACTTAATTGGTTCTAATATCACTAATAACATTCACTTCATCATTAAACAATCCGGAGTTGCAGCACAACAATGTAATATACGAATTGAACAATAATAATTAACTTAAAACAGACAGAAACGAAAGAGATTGAAAGTTGTATTTTCTTACCTGAAAAGAAATGAAGAGGCTGGTCAGAATAGGTGTTTACTGTGTAGCATCATGTATAGAACTGATGCTATAAGGCAGGAACCACTGACATGACCAACGCCTTCGATTTAGTTTCATTTTTGGAAGAGGGCACAATATGGGTCACCTCTTCTTGGAAACAGGAGTTGGTTTCTGCACCATTGCAGCAAGCAGTCAAGAGTGTGCAAACTTTTTAAAGATACTGGTGTGTAAAATATGTGACAATAATAAAAAGATATATATACACAATTTTGAGGGAGGCCTATTTTCCAGGGCGTTACATTCTTATACGTATTTTTAACTCGTTGTCTATTTTTAATCTGTTTCCACAGATCCTGGTAATGTTGCCAAAAGCCCCTTCCCCGATGCCAGGAATACATGTAAGGAATTCATTCAGTGTATTATTAAATATTCGATTGACCTTGTGCAATGGCCTCCATTTTGATCTTCTATTATACATGTTATACAACTGTGTGGAACATACATTAAACACATAGGAAAAAGTGCACAGGTCACTACATACTCTTAATGTTGAATGCATAGCATATTTAGCTTAGTCAGTTTTGGGAACTGTTATTAGTTATGTCACTGTAAGTACACTGTGCCATGAAAAAACCCTTGTATACTGTGCATTTTATTCTTTATTTGTATATATTTGAACGTACTAATGTATGACAAAATTGATGACAAAAAAAAAAGATTCATGCTTTAAATCCAATGAAAAGAAAGTATAAACAAAATAGAACCATTGTTGTTTATATTAATTGTGAACACCTTTGCCAGATTTTGGAGAGTCTAGGGAAAATTCAGAGCCGTTATAGAATTGCTACCTGTCATTCATATTTTTATGTTGGAAGGGAAGATTATCAAACAAAACACCCTTTTTAAAATGATTTTGACAAACTTGACAAGTATTAATATTGAGGAGGCAATCTCTGTATTCAGAGCCCTTGTAGAATCGCTCCCTGTCGTTTAGATTGCTTTTGAAACTGAAACTTTTGACTAATAATAATAACAACCTCTTTTCCAACTTATGATGGAACAAAGAGGCTAGATATTGATTTGGAGGACTGAGGAGACAATCTTGTGACTAGGATATCCAAAGGCATTGTGAAATCGCCTTGTGTCGTTGAAACAGAAGATTATCAAACAAAATCAAAGAATTAAAGTGATGATAATTTGACAAGCCTTCCGATATTATCATTATTATTATTATTATTATTATGAGTAGAGGTGCCGTGGACGAGTGGATATGTCACCGGACTGTGGATCACAAGGTCCGCGGTTCAAGTCCCACCGCGGCACTAATGTCCTTTGGCAAGACATTGATCTACATTTGCCACTCTCCACCCAGGTGTTAAATGGGTACCCGGTAGGATGCGAAAGCTAATGTGGTTGGATTAGCAAGTGGCGCTTGTAAAATGGCGACTGGCTGGAATGCTCCCCAGGGAGTGGAGAATGTGCATACATTGTGTGCGAGTAAGCATTAATCCGATGACCGGGGTAATAATATATATCTGTAAAGCGCATTGAGAGGGCCTGCGGTCCTGAAATGTGCTATATAAGGACGAACTATTATTATTATTATTATGAGTAGTAGTAGTAGTAGTAGTAGTAGTAGAAGTAGTAGTAGTAGTAGTAGTATGCTAGTGGTAGTTGTTGTAGTAGAAGTAGTATTAGTATTAGTAGTAGTAGTAGTATAATTTCTAGTATTATTAATGTTTGTATTGTTACTGTAGTTTGTACACTCATTATTATTGTTATTGTCGTCATCATCATTGATGTTGTTGTTGTTGTGTTTCTTTGATTGTTTGTTTGGCGAAAACTTAACGACCACTTTTCCAGCTTGTGGTAGCACGGTCAGGCTGGACATTGATGGGGAGGAGACGATTACGTCACCATCGTATCCAGAGCCGTATGGTAACTACATGCAATGTGATTGGATAATCAAGATCGTACCGGGACGACGCATCGGCATCTCTTTTAGGGCTTTCGAGCTTGAGACTAATAAGGTAGGTTTTTTCCCGAAGGTTCATAATTCCGATGGTTTGTAATTCCAAAATATAGCTTGCCCAAAGTATGGGGTTCAAAATTCAAAAAAAAAAAAAAAAATATGGTTCATACTTCCGATTATTTATTACGTTGATATAAACTATGGTTAATTTGAAATCCCAATCAGGTCATTCTCAACTCGAGAGTAACCAGGTAAAACAGGGATAGATGTAGAGGGTACAACCGGCCCCGTGCCTACTTTTGAACCAAATGATGATGACAGTGATGATTGATATTACAAAATGGGTTCAACAATGTAGCCAATGAGAAACGTCAAAATGGATCACGTGTGCGTGCATTAATTTTAACAATACGCATCTTGGTGATATCAGCCGTGCAAAAAGTGTGCAACAGAAAAGCATAACGCACGGCTGCGTGTAAATCAATGGGTGTTTACCGTGCATTGCACAGTTTGTTTACGAGGTCACTGCCCTCGCGATCGTTATTTCTTATGAAGGTTGCAGGTTTACAGTGTTTAATATCGCCTTGCAAGTAAGATTGTCGACCCATTATAAAAAACAAATAATACACAGGTTTTTGTTCGTGACGTTATGGCGATGCAGCGCTATTCGGGTATTCACAATAGGGACTTTTAGATTTGCACGACGAGAACTTGGACTGCCACGTGGACATCCTTTTAAGGCAATGTGACGTCCTTTTAAGGCACTGGCAGTGTCTCGGCAGTGCCTTAAAAGGACGTCACGTACATTGCCTTAAAAGGATGTCCACGTGGCAGTCTACGTTCTCGTCGTGCAAATCCCTAATGGAACAAAATACACTCGGCTACGCCTCGTGAATTTTATTGCACCGTAGTGAATACCCTCATGCGCTGCATCGACCAATACGCACTCACACCTGTGTATTATTTGTATAATAGTACTCGGTCTATCAGTAGTTTATGCAATGTTGTGGTTGCTAATTGCACGAGTTGCTGGAGAAGGAATTTATTTTGGTAACGTGGTTGGTTAAATGTCTGGTCTGTCGGTCCATTGATAAATTGGTAGGACACTACTTTATTGATTGTTTGATCGGTGCGGGAAATGGTCCAAATAACTATTTTATTATTTGGTTTTCGGTCGCCTATTCATATTTATGATACCCTTTAGATGATATTAGTTGATACATTAGTTGACAGATTAAGTTCAATTGCTGTCCTCTTTTCTCTGGGATTATGGTTTTGTTTGGTCAACTTTTTTATTTTGTTTTCTTGTCTTTTTCCTTTCCTTTTTTCTTCTTTTGTTGTGTTTCGTTATGTTACATTCCATTTGTTTTGTCTTAGGTTTTTTCAGGGTATGGTCATCGACCTGTCCGTATTTTATTTGATTCCGATGATCGTATATTACCTGACCCATTGAGATCATTCTTCCTACTTGCCGTACCGAATTCATGCAAATCCAAAATTGTGGGTCAGTAGATCTGTACCGGATTTTTATGGCGAATTTTTGTTGATGAATGATTTGAGTTGAGGTCAATATATTTGTCAAATGTAACAACATTTAAAACATTAAGGTGGAACATTGAAAAGAATTATATGCCTTGATAGGAAAATCCATAATAGCAGATTATTAGCTTATTTCCAATAGTGGAAATGTCATGCTCTAGTCTTCGGACTATGAATCATAATCACAAATAGTGTTCAAATCCCTGAGACGAAACTAATGCCCTCTGGCAAGACCTTGATTCACGTATGCCACTTACAATTCTTGATCACCTGATCGTAGCAACGGAGACTCAAGCGGGCCGGGTAATGGTATTTCATTTCATTTCATTTTTCATTTCATTTATTTTCATATTTCTCATGTTAAATATACATTTCAAAATAAAGTACAAGATTCTTTGTTTGTGTGTGTGTGATGAAATTACAATCAATGATACATAATAAATAACATAAAGATAAGTGGTCTATATAGAGTACTGATTTAACCGAGAGAAATATGATGGGACATACATAAAAGCAAGCTTGTAAAGTTGTTGGCCCCGGTGAAATAATTTGTGGTAATGAATGGAGGACGGATATGAATATTGACCAATCCAAATAAATAATTAATAAAAAGCGAAAGAAAAAAAAAACATGCGGTGGTGTCATTTATATTTTCCTTCCTTTTCTTACAATGTAGACAAAACTTGTACATGTACTTAAATTATTGTACAATAGGTGCTCAGCTGGTAAACGAACATTACAGATAATAATGAAATGACTACATTTCTACATACTTATATACCTTTACATATACATACATACAAATAATGAAGTAAGCAAGCGCATTGTGTCAGTCGTTGCACTCTCGGATATAAAACGTAAGGTTAATTTTACTTTAAAAAATTAGACGTATTTCCGAAAGCACGACAGCCAAACCCAATACGCTTGCAAGTAAAAGTTATACATTTACTTCAAGATATGCTTTAAACAGCAGTTCCTTCAGTTTACGTTTGAAAGAATATAAAGAATTTTGCCACTTTTTGGTAATCTATGTATATTTTTTTCCTTTTGTTAAGTCAATATATTTACATGTTACAAAAATTATTTTTGTCATTATTGTGAGGGATCCACATTTTACAAGCTCTGCTTTTCAGTGGATTCCTCCATTCCCACAGGTTTAACTTAAAAAAAGCACTGTTATACTGGATATTTTTGCATACTTTCTATTTTATATCTTTAAACTATGTAAAATGTATTATATTATTGAATATTGAATTGTATATCTGATTTCGTGTCAAGATCACTGTTCTGTTGGAAATGAAAAATAAAACTGAAAGAAGGACTTTCGATTAACTCTAACGGGAGGGCATTCCAGTTACTGGGTCCTGTAAACATAATCGTTTTGGGGGCAAAAACAGTTCGGGTACGTGAAAGGTGATATGCGTTGCTCTGACGTGTGGGATAAGCATGTTGAGATCTATTTTTCCGAAACATTTGTAAAATTATTTCAGGTAGGTTGTTAGCAGACAAATTATGCATGAATATACTAACATTGTAATAGAATAGGTCTGATACTTTTAGGATTTCGCTTTCATGGAACAGGTTGTTAGTGTCAGACATGTATCCTACATGATTAACATTTATAATAGCGCGTTTTTGAAAAGCGAGAAAGTACATTTACTAAATTTCCACATGCGTTGCTCCAGGCGAGAATTCCATAGGTGAGGTATGGAGTCATTATAGCAGAATAAACTGATAATAAAATCTTACTGGGAAAAAAAGTGTTTAAGTCAGTTTAGTATACCAGTGATTCTTGAGAGGACCTTGCTCGAATGAGTAACGTGGGATTTCCTAGATAAATCACTATCAATACAAAGTCCCAGAAATGTAGTGCAGTCGACTTGTTCTAGTTCGGTATTATCAAAATTGACATGATTAGGAAGTATTTTTAATGTATTACTAAAAAAGCATTAATGTTTTTTTTTCTATATTTAGTGATAACTTGTTTGCATGAATCCAGCCTGAACAGATACAAGTTCTTTTTTTACAGTTTCAACTAGAGTACGAGGGTCACGGTATGTGAAGAATAAATAAGTATCATTCGCAAAACAAATGAATGAAAGGAGCTGCGAAGAATTTAATAGATCATTAATATATAAAATAAACAAGAGCGGGCACAGTAGAGAGCCTTGCGGGATGCCACAGGTAACCAATTTTAAGTGAGAATCATGACCGTTGACAATTGTAATTGTTCTGAACAATTCGTTGATGTCAGTTGATAAATGATTATTGGTCCTGTTAAGTCCCATGTACCTTATAATTATGTTTAAATCTTATTTTACATATTTGTAATTATTATACGACACAGGTTTAATAGTATCAAACTTGGGGGTACTTGTCTTCAAGCTTTGTACAGGGTATTAAATTCAATTATTAATAATTATTGCCAATTTTATATTGAATCAAAGTGTCGTGTAGACGTTTTTAATACTTCAATTACGCACTTGTTTATTATATGAATTTTAAAATAATTTAGAATGTAACAAATTTGATATCAATTTAATTTGACTGGATATATTTTTACGAATAATGCATTATACCACCATTCAATTTGGGTTTATTGTCTCTCTCTTTCTTTCAAAATCTTCCTTAATTTTGATTGTTCTTAACATTACGTTGATGTCAGTTGATATATGATTATTGGTCCTGTGAAGTCCCATGTACCTTATAATTATGTTTAAATGCGATTGCTCTTGAATGTTGTTGTTTTTTCCTTCATATCTATGTATTTAAAGTGTCAATTTATACAGTTTTATTGTACAAAATAATACTATATTCTGAACCATTTTTATGTCTGCTTTTTTATTGTATGAACTCCAATTCATGGTTGCAATAAATGAATGAATAAATAATATCAAATATATATACAATTATACCATAAGTGACTAGGGAAGATAGATTGTTTACAAAAATATTGTCAATAAGTGTAGAAGTAACATCAGATATATGGGTAGGTTTCCTGATGAGAGGAATATAAGATTTAGACAACATTAAATTGAGGTAATCACGGCAGTTGTGGTTATCTCGACATTTTAAAAACTTGAGATTAAAGTCGCCCATAATAATGCATATCTTGTTATCAAAGTATTTCTCTGATAAAAGGGTGTGAAGTGATTTAATAAGTTTAATAGGGTTCGAGTTCGGCGGCCTATATGCTTCTCCAACAATTTAATTACCTTAGTTTGGAACTTTGATTTCAATGAAAATATTTTCAATGGCTTCTGACATATGGTTAAATTCAACTAACACCTCACAATTCAAGTTTGTGGTGACCTAAAACACAACTCTACCTCCCCTTCTATTTGACCTGTTACTGGTTATAAGTCTGTAACCATGAATATCAAATAAAGAAGAAGGTGGCGTTTCATTGAGCCAGGTGTCACAAACACCTACGACTCCGTGATTATATTTTAAATTTTAACTGGAACTGACCAGACTCCTAATGTTAAAATGTGAAGCAAAGAGTTGGTTAGGATTCGAATGGGGTTATGACGTAATCTCATTTTCCAGAAGGCAACCAGTAAACAAATGCTGAGGAAAAATCTCATTACAATCGATTTCAAGGTGCAATTCAGAAGTTGTTGAATTTAGGAATGTTGCTATGTCTGAGTTGTAACCCTCTTCTCTATTCGTAAAGTTACCATTTATTGTGGCATCTTGAATGTTATTCATGTTAATTACATCATTCATCATAGATAACAGAGACATTCCGACAAAGAGAGTAGTTTTTGAGGAATCTGTTTGACTCTAGGCATTGAATAAAAATAACGCTGAATAAGAAAAAATCGACAAGCAAGTGACAGGCGAATATATTACAGAAGAATAAGCGCGGAAGTACATTTGGGTTCTCTGAATAAAATGGCTTACATGAGACTACATACATGAAAGTGTCTAGTTCGTATAACAAAAAATACCAGCTGAGCTATTATTACTTATCAACCTCAAAAAATCAAGAATTTGGCTAGCTATGTACTTGGTGAGTGCAACAATAAAGAGTGCACATTTGGTACATTAGTCTTGTTCAAACGGAGGCAAGTTACCCTAGGGTAAAGGTCGTGTTAATAGCTAGTCGGGGTAAACATGGCGAGGTAGGTGTAAAGGTAGGAGTAGTGACCGTCTGAACGATGATCGTGGTAGCTACACCTAGGTGTAGCTACCTTTACCCCGACCTATTTACTCGTAGAACAATCCAGGAGTAACTCGCTAACACGACTAGAGGGTAGCGTAAGTTGACCGTGCGGATGCTCTTAACTTACACCTGGGAGTATCTATGACCTCTCACGAGCCATCTTTACACAGAGTTTGGCCAACTTGGTTGCCCTGGGTCACAACACGGCGTACATTCTTTTGTTTTGTGCTTGCTCAACAAAGCAGTTGGACAAACTCTGTGTAGAGATGGCTCTGCTCTCACTTATGCCTGAGTCACACCTTTGCGTATGTTGCTGCGTATTGCTGCGCTATGCGGGGTATATCAATACGCAGCCGTGCCCAGCAATACGCGGCCAATTTGAAGGTAGCAGTCACACTATTGCGTATCTAGCTCGTAAGTGGCTCGTATATGCCGCTCGAACAAAGACCGCCTACGGTTGCCTATGGTTGCCTATGACCACGCTATAGCTCGCTGTTGCTCATAGCAGTACGATTCAATACGTAGTTTGCTCGCCACGTTGCGTATGTAGCTCGTTCTTTGCTCGTTTGCTACTCGCTAGCCGCTCGCACCAGTTGGTCTCGTTGCGTTTCACTGCGTGTTCGCTCGCGTTAGCTCGTCTGTTGTTCGTACTGCTGCGTGCCAGCTCGCTCTACAGCGTACTCAGCTCGCTCGGGCTGCGGCGGTGTACAAATACTAGTCACTTTGCGGGACTGGGCATAAGCATCTTAGCCTCTGACGAGTCTACATCTACAAGAAAAATAAATCAGCGCATCGACGGTGGTCGATCGGTACTAGGCAACTATAATCGCAGTGACAACGAGGTAAAGCGAGCGGCAACCAGCGACTGCGAGCTAAAGCGAGCGGCGTACGAGCTAGACTCGCAGTGTAGCGAGCGACAATCGCAACGGTTCTTGCTGCTGCGAACGGTGTGCGAGCAACAGCGCAACAATATGCGCAATCATACGAACGACAACGAGCTAACGCGAGGTAAATCGTGCAGGTAACGCAGTTATGCCTCAGTCACACCTTTGCGTATTTGGCTTGCGTATTGCTGCGTATTTATGGCAAGCCGTTTTAACATTTATTCTTATTTCTTGATATCAAGAAATGAATTACTGATATCAAGAAATCGAATTCTTGATATCAAGAATTACCATTGCTTTACAACAGACAATAATTTCTTGATATCAAGAATTCATTTCTTGATATCAAGACATAGGAATAAATGTTAAAACGGCTTGCCATAAATACGCAGCAATACGCAAGCCAAATACGCAAAGGTGTGACTGAGGCATAATAGGAAGTGACACGCACTCCAAAAAAAAAGAGGTGCGTATGATTGCGTATACCTGCGCTAAGCCACTCGCTGTCGCTTGATGTTGCTCGCATTCACTGGTTGCCACTCGTATCCGCACGTAGGCGATTTGACCTTTTGCTTGCGTTTGCTTGCGATAGTTTAGAAAATTTTAAAACTAGCGAGCGACCAACGCAGGCATTTGCGTTAGTCTGCGTATTGAGTACGTAGTGAGCACGTTTTATTGCGCTTTACTGGGTATGACTGCCTATGTCTGCGTTCGGGTAATACGCAGCAATACGCAAGCCAAATACGCAAAGGTGTGACTCGGGCATTACACCCGGCAGTATCTGTCTCTGCGTAAGTTACGCTGGTCGGTGAAATGTCGTATTAACTTACCCCCACTGAGCGAAAAATCGACCGGCATGATTTTAAAATTTTCGTGAAAGAAAGAAAACGACTTAAAATAAAACATAGAATGTTCACATACATTGCAAACATGATGAGCAAAAGTATTTGCAAGCTCTTGATTTGCCTTTGGCCAATCAACAAGGATTTTGTTTCTTCTTTTGAATATTGTCATTTTTCCAGTTTTTCTTAATACACAATACGTATGGTTGTGCATGGACCACATGCCTTTGGTAGTACTACTTTTAAAGTTATAAAGTAAAATAACTCAATATGCTTGGCTACAGCAAGTTGTAAGGAATAGTTCGTTCAATTAAGATAACAAATACATTTGGCTGTTGATACTTGAACAAGAATTCAACATGAAATTGTAAGGCGCAACTTGGGCTTCGAGATATCTAAGTTTGATATTGTTGAACATCGTAATAACATTGGAAACTTTAGTAAATGGTTAGAGGTACATTTACTGAGAGAAAGTATGCCTAACGGGATATAAGAAGAAACTTAAAGGTCAGGGCCTTTATTCAATAAACTTCTGAAGCATGAAATATAAGTACTTTTTCTTAAATTTTGGCTGAGAAAACAGTCTTAGCAAAAATGCGTATTGATTATAAAAAGCTTTGGGGGCTAAGAATTTTGCCATCAGGTTAAGAAGAATTCTTAGATTTTATCTAAGAAAAAGGGCTTAATTAGCATGTCGTATTCTAATACAATCGAGATATCTGAGATAAGTATAAAATATACCCTATATTTAAGCATATTAAGCATTAACATAGGCCGCCTTCATAACACTACTTGTATATTATGACATAGCTTTTGTAAAGTCTGTCTCTTAGTCATTGGCATTAAAATATGGAAACAGGGAATGATGTGTCATCGACATGATGTTAGGTGAGACAAAATTTGTTATATTATTGGTCTGATAAAGATTAAACTAAGTTAATGGATTAAGCCTACTTTTATGCTAGCTATAGCAGTAGACGATTTAAGGGTAGCTCAAATGCTAGCGCTGGCTAGCGACGGCAGCCGCGCAACAAGCTTCGTTGACCCTAGGCCCGCGGCATAAGATGGCCCGGTTTGGCTCGATCTTCGGAGATGTTTGACAGAAAAGTATAAAAAGCCTACGGTGAATTTTCGATCTAGCTCAGGGGGTCTTGACCAGACAGCCTTCCTAATTTTGAGTGTCAGTTGGTCAAGCCTAAAACAATTCTGTGAGCATCATTAATTCCTCCCATACACTCTATCTCTCATCCGTTTTGTGTATGATTTTCGTGCGGTGCGATTTTTATTTTAACACGCAAATTGCATAGGCAAATTGAGCTGCAATTAAGTCGCTCGACTTGATCAACTTGAGTTTTCAACATGACGTCATCGGGTCTAAAAATGTCTTATCTGTCGTCTAAGCAGAAACAAAACTTTTTACATTTTTAGAATACGGCTTAGACTTAAGAAAAATATCTCAGATGTTCATTAAAATATGGGCCCTGAGGTCGGTTTTAGTAATTACAATTTGGATTTTGTTGGGGCGTGCTCGCGCTGGAGGGAGTCTGCAGGTGGAGCCTTGTAGAATTTTGTATATGTTTGCAAGTGGGGGCCGCTGGTTTTTTTAATTTAATTTGTTTACCTTTAGTAAAGCAGATGTTTGGAGTCATAATAAGCAAGCGGTTTTTATTCTCTCTTCCCACTTACCTACATTCTTGTTCTTTCCTGCTCTTCCTTCATTCCTTCTCTCATCTTACTCTGCTGTCTCCTCTTCCTTGCCGTAGGTCTTTACTTTTGTCAGAATGTGTTCAACTGTTTGTTAATCTAATTTATGTTTTTGTTTTGTGCACATTTATGTATTCTTATGTTATTCATTGTTATATCTTGCCAGTGGAGGCCAAATTTCTGTGTTTTTTAACGTGGACAATAAAATCCGAATCTGAACCTGAATCTGTTGACTTCATTTTGAGGTTCCATCACTCCGTAAAAAAGGAGATTTGTGCGACGACCATAAATTTTCATAAGCATCAGCTTGTCTTGGAGTTAAGAGATTTCGTCGGCCATCTTTCTTTCTATGTCGGGAAGCTTTCTCTGCTCTATTTCGGCTAACTTGTCATAATTAATTGTTACATAATTTTCTCAATCTGTGAGTGTGTTTGCGATAACTGCAAACTCTCGCGTAAGTGAATCGAGCTTATCATTTCGGGTATGTGATGAAAATCTAATGAAGTAAGTTAGGGAGGTTCTGCTTCTCTGGTGTCTGCCAGATGTTGGCTGGCATCGAAGCGAGCGGATTGGGCGTGATGGGCGGCAGGGTCCTATCCCTTAATGTGGCATGCCTAGTCGCGCGGTTTGCCATGCTTACTCCACTATCGTAAGACAGCGAACAAATCAACGTAATGTCGTAAAAAAACTTCAAAATGCGTGTTTAGTATAGGTAATACCATACCACTGAGTGATGTCAGTGCAGAGGAAATTAGGCGAAAATATGAAAATAAAGTCAGAAAACGGGGAAGAAAGGTAGGGCGGAGGCCGAAATTGCAAGAAAGTTACAGCAGTACGTCCGTCTCCATTAAAATTCGCGCGTATGATAGCAGGACAATATCACTACGTTTATTATGGGGTTTTACAATGCTCCCATGAAATGATTTGATTCAATCTAATTTCTCACCTCCATTATGGAAAGGAAGGGTCTAACCATGGTCGTACCAATTCTATCATCCATAGGACTATGTGGAGATTGGATCTGGCTCCAACGTTGGAACAGATCTTGTCAATGGCGGGAAGCTGACCGGATATTCAGTTCATCACAAGGCCATCGTGATCGAGAACAACGTGGCCTGGATAAGATTCACGAGTGACCCGACCAATGCCCGACGTGGCTTCTCAGCAATAGTCAGGGACCAACCTCACAATGGTAAGAACTCATGTCCAGCATTGTCGTCACAAACGAAAATTAATGTTAGTGGATAGTTAGAGGTGCACAGCCGGCCCTTGCCCACTTTTAAAACCAATTTGGTATACAATAAGTATGCCATCCAAAAAAAGCAACCCTTTTTTAAATTTCATCCCAAAAGGCACCTGAACATATGATTTGTTTTTCTTATAACATTGTTTTCGGCATTATGGCCCTTCTCCTCTACAAAATACTTAAACTGACACTGGACTACTTATTGGCAAGTATTCGAAGAGATAGTGGACAGAAGGAAGAAATTCCGAAATAGGGAGCGTAGCTAGAACCTAGGTAAAATGGTAGCACCTTGAGCAACTTATGAGGAAGAAATGTGCACTATACTGTAAATGATTTTAACACTCTAGAATTGTAACATTTCTTATTTCTAATACAGGTTGTGGTGGCACAATTGACATATCTAACGATGGATCTACCGTGGTCGCTTCTCCCCTCTTCCGCAACATCGGTTACCGGGTTAACCTCAACTGCATCTGGAAGTTCACGGGATCTGAGGGCCGCACGCTATCAGTCATATTCAAAAACTTTGCCACCGAGGAGAAATACGACACAGTGAGCGCTGGCTACGGGAGCAGCCCAGCCCGCGATGGATCAACTATGTGATCAACAGCGCCAGTGGTAGTAGACTGCCAGAGCCATCAGGGTTCGATACCCTTTCCAATGAAGCTTGGATCTACTTCCGATCCGACAGCTCTATCACCGATCGCGGATTCAAAGTAGAAGTATCAGATACCTCGATCAGGCGTAAGTAGATATGAGAAAGAATTGTACTTATTATTTTTATTATTATTCTTATTGTTATTATTATTATTATTATTATTATTATTATTATTATTATTATTATTATTACCATTTTTATATTATCATCATCATCATATTATTATTATCGTAGCCTAATGAGTAATCCCTCCACGGGGAATGCAAAATAATGGGTTCGATCCAAGGCAAGGCACTTATGTGCTTGAGCGAGCCATTTTATCTGCATTGCTCCTCTTCACCCAGGTGTTGAATTGGTACCCGGTAGGTTGCGAACATAAATGCGGTTGGATAAGCACATGCGCCATTGAAGAGTCACTGCCGCTAGTGCTCCCCAAAGATAGTGGGGAGTGTACACTGTACAGTGCAGAATCGTAACAGAAGCCTGAGTCCGGGGTAATACTACTCCAAGCACTTGTGTCCGTACATTGTAACTGGTAGAGTGCTTATAATAAATAGTTATTACAACTATCACCATCACCTTTATCTTTTTTCGTGTAATCAACAAATTGTAATAACATAACTTGTACCAACATCTGACAGGGGCTGAACAAATGAATCCAACCGCTGTTGGCCTCAGGAATTTTTACATATCCATAACATAGAACGGGAATAACATGACAGTGCAATATATAAAACAATAAGTTGATAAGCAGTCACTTTCATATGTATGTTGCTAAACTAAAGTTCATATTCCCTCGACATCTTGCTCCTCTCCTTCCTACCCCCCTCTCTCTCTCTCTCTCTCTCCAGGTGCCAACTTTACACCTGAGATTCGTCCTACCAAGGAGCCTGAAACAAGTAAGTTCTGAACGACATTCGGGACCAGTGGCGTACGCAGGATTTTTTCAACGGGGGTTAACATTTGAAAATCGCGCCGAAAATTTCGCAACGACTCAGCCAACCACTGAATAAGCGGGAAGGGGGGTAAGACCACATTTTTGATCCAGTTTTTGAGGAAAAAATTCGTAACGACACAGCAGGCCGCTGAATAAGCGGGGGGTGGGGTTAGGTCAGTTTTGTCACCCTTTAGCCCCCCATTTCTTTTTTTTTTACACTTGAAAAAAGGTGAGGGGGGTTTTCCTCCCAAACGCACACATAACACAAATTTGTAACCCCCGTACGCGCCTGGTCGGGACAATATAGGATTTCTCGATCAATTTCGTAAGTTGGTCACACAAATTTATTTTATGTTCATTCAATTTCGTTTTTCCTTCAAAGTTTTTTTTTAGCATTTAAATTTAAAAAAAAATCATTCAAAAACATTTTATTTTCATTCGAATTAAAACGTGTTTCTTTTTCGTAAAATTTTCATTCGATTTAAAGCGAGACGATTCGCGATTACGTAATAGCGTCTTCCGTGAATTCAAATTCGTTTCTTTGCATACAATTTCACACGTTTTGCAGACAAATTAAACATGTAAATCTTACCCAGTATGATATATATATAGAACCCCGCAAGCTTTAATAGTTCCATGCTAAATCCATTTCAAATTGTATGGGTTGGTAAGCAACAAACATGTTATTTGTCCTCACTAGGGTGTATACCCACTAAATCATCACTATTTAGCAACTGAACGATCATGTGTTAAGTAGATATAACCTAGCCACATCAGTATAGAATTAGCATGGAACTAAGCAAGAGTGTCTTTTTATGAATCTGCAATGATATAAGTGCATGCAAAGTGTGTGTTTACAGACTACAGTTGTATGTATTGGAGTGGCGTACCATAATGGTGGTGGGGGTATCAATACTTTATACATTGATTTATTTTTTATGTTTTGTTTAGTTTTGTTTTTTAATAATTTATTTGATGTTCGTAATCTCTTTGAAGCCATTTATATTTGTGTACATTATATTTAGTCTGTATTGAACATACAATCTATGAGTATCAGTTCAATCACAATCATAATCACATCAAAATCTGAATCACCATCACACTGAATCACAATCACGATCGTGATCACAGTCACAATTACAAATAACTCATTTGTTTAATTTAGATGAGAAACATGTGCATATACCATGTATACCATAGGTTTGTAAAGATAGGCGAATATGAATGAAAACTTTGTTATTTAGAATGACCCAATGTGAAATTGAATGGTACGGACGTCCGATTTGCCATTGTTGACGAAAATGAATGCAAACTGCGCATTTGTAAGCGGTTGTTAAATTGAATGAAACAAGTGCTAAATCCATTGACCGAATAAGTAAATCAAATGAAAAAGGGGTTATTTTGAATGAATTTACACGCCGGCAGCTTTATTTCGCGAATTTGAATGAACTTTGTATCAAAACGAATGAAAAACTTACGAAATTGACCGAGAAATTTTATATTAGCAATGTTATAAATCAATGAAGGCCCATTCACATATGGCGAGTTCGGTTGCAAAGGGTATATGTGCGTAACAATGCTATAGTCCCAAGCGTAGTTACTTTTTCTGTTTGTTTACAAGGTACAAATATGGGAAGTGCAGTAGCTTAAAGATAAAGTTGAGTTCTGGTCATGCGATTGCATTATGAAAGAAACAGTGTGGAATCGATCAGAAAAGGTTGATCATGTAGCATATAAGTATTGGTATGTACTGCAAGGTACTGGAATCATCAAAATGATAAGAAATTTGGCCCAGTTAAACTTTAGTTGATGCAGTTAAAAAAAAAATTGAGCATCCCATTTGGCTTTTTCATATTTAAGTCATTCGTAAAGTCATGCGTAGCTTTACGAACAGCTTTATGAAACACCCCCTGATTTATATTCTGTTACGTGCCATATTTAGAACATTAAGGCATTTGCAGAGCCATGCTTTTCAGGAAACATTTTTTATCTGATGTTCTTCCATATTTGCATAATAAGAATGATAACGGTCACAAAATATTTGTCACCTCTTCCCAAAACTCAATCTTCTCTTTAAAGCCTTGTTCGGATCTACTGCGTCATATTTAAAGGTCGGTGACATCCAAATATAAGTTGATTCCTGTTGATGTGCAGGGCTGCATACAATTCATATTTTGTTATTCAAACATCTAAATATATTTCATAGATTTTTAAATATTTTTCAAAATAATTTTCTCAGACCTGCTAAGCTCCACTCTAATTAAATTCTCAAAATCTCATTCATCTTGTGACATGATCTGTATGGTCTAATGTAAACATGTGGTCAGCTCTGGTGATGCTTCATCAGGTCACCTGAACTTTGATGGCAAATCCCTGGACGTTTTCCCAAATTCCTCGACCCGTCACTGGTCGACAACCATTTGCCCCCAAAGACTAGTCGGCCGGATGAAGCGTTCCGGAGTTGACCTGAAAATAAGTCCAGTTGATTTGTTTATAACATTGGATGTTAATAATTTATTCCCATCATGATTGAGAACATTCATAGACATTTCCGAAGTTAAGTTATTTCGAAGGTTTGTATTTAAATTCCAAAAGTTCGTTACCCGAGGGTTCTTCATTATAAAGGTTCATAATTCTGAAGGTTCTTGATTCGAAATTGAAATGAGGTTTTATAGCTTAAAAAATGAAATAGGGTTCGTAATTCTGAAAAATGAAATGGAATTCATATTCCGAAGGTTACTTGTTTCGAAAATTACTTACATTTAGAATCCTTTATTGTTATTCGGAATTGTTAATCTTCAGGATAACGACCGTATTTGATTTTCTGAATTACAAACCTTGTGAATAACAAGCACTATTTAACTTCTGGAACTATGAACTTTCGGAATTCCACGACAAATGTTCAGAATTTTTGTTCTGGATTTACAAACCTAAGGAACGTCGCGGAGGACTTATAAGCACTTTCAGTAATTGATTCATAACATCGCTAGTAAATTCTATCTGACACAAAATAGCACTTTGATACCTGTGTTGATACCTCGGTAACCGAGGAGATCATAACCGGATCGACAAGAGACCAGATAAAACATCATTCATTGACTTCCTAATTTTGTAAGCGCCTTTGAGCATCTCTACAGAGATGTGCGCTTTATAAATAAAGTCATTTTGATAAATATTTATTTGATGTCACAACCATGTTAGTGCGCGCGTCACGGCGGACACCTACGCGTGCGCCAAAATTTAATATTGGTCAAAATGCTTATTGGACCAATTTACTACACGTTTCAGACCTTTTAGAACATTTCAAAATTCTGCGCGCGCGATTTTGCGCGTGCCGACCGTACTGAATGTTTTAATTAATTTGTTTCACTTTTTTCACTATTTTTTTTTGCAATTTGAAATCTCTTTTAGCCTTTGTTGACCTGAATTTAGCTCATAGACGTTAATTTGACCTTAAATTTGACGCACGCGCTCTTTTGCAATAACTTCCAAAAGTTGTAAAAAAGTACCTGTTTTGAATCCGCTTTAACTCTTCAAATTGGCTGGTTACCCCCAAAAAAAAAAAAAAGGAAAAAAAAAAATTTGATTCGTTTAGGTAATAATTGCCGTTGTTATTTTGAAAATATATCGTCTATCCCTGATATGATGTCTCTTATATTTTATTATGTTGTAGCTGAGAACTAATTCTACAAATGTACAATGAATTAATTTTTGATCAGAAGACTGCATCGTGGTCCAAATTCCGATTTAAGGTGAAGACTGCAAAATCCGCCATTGGCTGTCCGCCATGGTTTCTACATGTACGTGCTCTCCCATCATGTTTGTGTTATATTTCCGTCGTGGATATTCATCACGTTTCAGACCTTCTACTTGTACGTGTTATACGAATGGAGGATGGGATTATTTTTTAAAGTCTGAATTTCTCTCTGACTCTCTGTTATTAGGTGATCGGCTGCGTAGTGTAGCAAATCTCCAACTGAGCGTAGTCTTTCAACATTCTCTCTCTCTCTCTCACTCTATCTATCTCTCGGTCTATCGATATCTCACGACCACACAACTCTTTTCATCTTCTCGTTTTGCTTTCGCCGACATCTGACCACAACAAGTCTTCTCGTTAGGATTAACGCTTCTTCTACTCGTTGTCCTTTTCACCGACCCACCCAAGCCAACGTAAAAACAGGATACTTGGCTGGGTTGTAAATCTTAACATTCAGTCCAGCCTTTTTGTCTCATGGTTAGATTCGGTGGATGCCTCTTGGCTCTTAGTTTTCTCCATCGAAACTTTATCTCTCTGACAATTCTCGTCTGCACTTTTTTTTCCTCACGATTCTCGACCGTCAATATCGCTTTTCTTGCTGCTCTGTACGATCCGACATATTCGTATAATAAATAATCATAACTCGTACTTGTTATTTTGTTGTTTGTTCGCCAGCTCCTGTCATTACTACTGTTTCTATATCCTTGATTAGTAAATGAGATTGTACATAGGCGTGTTCTATGAGTGGAGGGTGGAATTGTTGTTAAAGACCAAATCTCCCATTGAGTTACTAGTATGTGTCATGTCTCGATCAAAGCGGCAGATCACTTCATTCGTCGCCGTGACGAATTCAATGTCTAGTTATTATTATCAAAATCATCATCATTATTATTAATAAAATCCAAAAGCAAAGGAGGGGGCTTGTCTTTTATGAGTGTCCAGACCCCCTTCATATAATACAGTCTAATGAGTCAATATACACCTTTGCCTGTCGCCTCCTCTGCTACTACTCTGCTACTACCTTCTCTAATCCAATTCAGATTGTGGTGGCGAGGTTGAGGTGGGAGAATTCACTACCAAGATGGCGATTGACTCACCGGGTGGTTCTACGTACGGTGGTTATACGTACAGGAGGTTCGTGGACTGTTTGTGGGAGATCGAGATTCCTTTCGGTGGCCAAATACGCCTCTTTTTCACGAAGTTCCAAACCGAGCAAAACCGCGACATCGTCATTGTCGGCAACGGAACAGACACCGAAGACAACGAGAGCATTTTTATCACCCACAGCGGCCGAAAGAAGCCTAAAGCAGTCATAACAAACGCTACCAACCTATGGGTCCGGTTCATCACAGATTTCGACTATGAAATGTCCGGTTGGACCATGGTCGTGGAAGCGATACCCTATACAAGTAGGTCTCTCGTCATTTAATGGTCGGGTGACATCCAAATATAAATTGATTCCTGTTGATGTGCAGGGCTGCATACAACTCTTATTTTGTTATTCGAACATCTAAATATATTTCATAGATTTTTTTTATATTTTTTAAAATAATCTTCTCAGACCAGCTAAGCTCCACCCTAAAAAAATGTTCCTGATCTCATTCATCTTGGGACATCTTCTGTCAATCATTAGTGAGCTAGCAAGAGACAGTGGTATGTAGCTTCACCTCTTTACAATAGACCATAAAATACCAACATAGGAGTTGCTTTGTCAGACGTGCTGTATCATCACCATGAAAAGAAAGGTAATGTGGAGGTATCGTGTGAAAGAATGCAATTCTTTTGTGAGCATGTGCTGAGCTGGGGGAAGTTACATATCACTATCTTGTATTAGGGGGCTAGGGAGAGGGGCTTGTTAGGGGGCTTGGGGGAAGCTGCCACCCACCCCCAACGAATTCAAACGTGGTTTATTTCTAATTCAATACCAGTGATTTACAAATGTTGCTGAAATGACATGATTTTCAGGTTTTTTCTTATCGTTAATATCCCCATCCCTCAAAAAAACGATTGCCCATTATGCCACCTGGTGGTGATGCGGATTTTGTGTTCTGCCCCCCAAAAAAGAGTCTGTGCTCATTACGCCACTGATTGTGCGCTTTCACTGAACTCTGTGTTATAAGATACAGAAATATGAGGCATATTTAAGTAACATTGACAACCTCCAGGGCAATACGACATATATCGCCCGTACCGAAGTTGCGGGTGATATTCGACAAGTCGTATTGCCCTGCTCAGATGTCTGATACGGTTAATAATAGGGACTTTTAGATTTGCACGACGAGAACGTGAACTGCGTCGTGTTACTCCTTTTAAGGCAATGTGACGTCCTCGGGGTGATGGCATGGGATTCAACTTTCCCTTGAGCGTATAAAAGCAGCCAGTCCTCTCGTAGCAGTCGATATCTCTATGCTAGGGACTTAACGATATGCATGCAAAAATTGTGTTAAAGACAATTTAGAGTATTTGTGATTTAATGCCAGACTTACGTATTCGGATTCAGGTTCGTATTACATAACATTTAGGTTACCTAAAAAACCACAGTTACATTTTTTCTAAATTTCAGAGTAAATCCCCGAATTTCCAAGGATTTAAAGCTTATATAAATACTTACAAGGAAATCAAATACCACGCGAGTGGCAAAATTATTTTAAAAAGTATTATACTTTTTCGTAAATGGAGTTATGACCTGTAATAACTTATAGTTGAGACTGCTTTACTTCGATATATATCCATGTCATGTGCTGCATTTTCATTTATTCATTTACGTTTTCCTCTCATTCTATCTTGATTCATTGTTTTTTCATTGCTTTTTTTATATTATTAAACACGGAAAGGGGAAATCAAGGTTACCTCCATATCATGTCATTAATTTAAATACAGTGGTAACTTGTTTTTAACAAACTTGAGACCAATGAAATGACTTTGTTCCAGCGAAACCTCGTTAAACCAGGGATATAGAACAAAAAAAAAAATGGGATCGACATATTACCTTGTTTATAACGAGTGTTTGTTATTCTTCATTTTGAGGATTGGCCTATATATCTAGCAACTACGCCAGCTATACATATACACTTCTAAATATTTGAATTCTTTAGAGGTTTTTTTTTTTTTTTCATGGTAACAACTTATTACAGACACACTGTCGGCAGCTTCCATGTAGAATATCGTTATGCCATAATTTCCTTACACCTGACTCGGTGGAATATTATGTGTCTACATACAAGTATACCCAAAGAAAAAATGGATGTCCCACCAATAATTTACTTTCCCTCAATCTCTCTGTAAAGGAAATTTATGATGATGAGCTTTCCTTATGAGGCGGTTTGTGAAGGGTGATGTGCATTACACGCGACCCGTCGGTCACAAAAGTGCAGGCGACTATCACTTTTGGTTGGTAACACCCTGAAGTTGTCAAATTCCTAACGACAAACCATGTTCATGCGTCTTATGATTACTTTCGTCTTCAGATTGCGGTGTTCACCTCTCCATCCCACCCAAAGGCTCCATCACAATCGGTTCGCCGAACTTCCCCGACAACTACAACAACGGGGAGACCTGTTACTATCAGATCATCGGTGCCCCCGGCAAAAGGATACTGGTCAATTTTCTGGAGTTTAACACGGAACGAGATTTTCGAGTTATCAACATCGGAGACGGGTGCTTCCTGGAGAGCGGGGATATACTTGTCAGAAACCATAGTGGCCATGGCTTACCAGAGCCTGGAAGATACTTCTCCCGAAAAAACGCAGTGTGGATGACTTTCCAAACCAGTGAGTATAGCGATTACAGGGGATGGCTCATCAACTTTGCCGACGCCAGAACCCCTGCAGGTAGGAACATGTCTTTCTTTCTTTCGTCGTACATTCTCTTTCTCCTTCTCCTCCTCCTCCTCATTCCCCTAATTCTTCTTTCTCTAGTGTGTTAACTTCACAACCCTTGTCAATATTTAGAAACGTTTTCTTTCTTTCTTTACCTTATTGTTTTAAAATTTAGCTCATATTATCTTAACCTTACGGTTGTGTATTGTCGATGTCCCCTGCATACACCATGCAGAAATGAACGCGTGTATGCCTATAGCGCCATTGAGTATGAGAGTTTAGTCGATTTACCATAGAAATTGTGTTCAGATTATTTTTTCATTGTAATGTTCGCACATTTCAAACTGGGACAGTGAAATTGCATTTTGATTTTCTGAATTTAAATAATTACAATCGTATTTTAGTATTCCTTAATTCAACTTTTCTCTTCTTGTAAAATGAAATTTTCATTTTAAAAATCCCTGTTTCGGTTTGTTTTGTTTATTTTCTAATATTCTTGGCCCTTTTCTTCAGATGATGATGGCGCTCCCTGCGAGGTGTTCGTGCCTGTGGCTGAGGAACGCGTCATTGAGGGAAGTGTCCCTGCAGGTAGCGCGTAAAGGAAGGAAGGAAGGGAAACTGTTTGCGATTAACAGGGTGAGTTTGGAAAAAAGGCATCTCCATTCGATTCTTCATGACTTTACTATAATAATAAAGATGATAATGATAATACAAATGATTGAAATGTCAATCATCATCATCATTATCATAATGATAATACAAATAATGTTTTATCATGAATAATGATAATAGTAGTACTACTTCTATTATTACTAATCATAATAATTTTTTTTAAATCATCATCATCGCCGTCATCATCGGCTCACCACTCATAAAGCAGTTCTCCTCATGCAAGGGGGTAGTAAAATTTACCACGCTCTAACGTCACATATCATAAAGTAGAAAAGGGGTCGCTGTTCTAGAATTTTTTTTTTTTTAAATTAATTTGTTAAGTTTTTATTGATCCAATAACATTTTTTACATTCAACATAAACATAATACAAATATACAGACATTTATATCCATATAACAACAATAAATCAAAGAAGAAATCAAAGGGATTTATACTATATAGAATAGAAAACATCAGCGATCGTCAAAATTCCCCCTCCCTAGAACAAAAAAGGATTTCCGTCAGCGTTCTATCATCTGCTAAACTGCTTACATATGAATATTTTCTAAAATTCCGGAAATTAAGCGCCATTTTTCATTGTGCTTAACTATTTTGTTGCGTCTTTCAGAAATAAACCTTTCTACCGTCTGAAAATATTTAACATAATGTACAAAATGATGCACGTTGGGCTTCTTTTTTGTAATCCTACACCTAAATATATATTGCTTTCCTAACAAAAGCAGGAAATTAATAGTGAAAATGTTTTTTACTTTGACAAGCTTGGTCAGCCCAAACAGGATTTTTTTTTTTAGTTGACAAAATCGAGGGGAGAGACAGTTCCGAAAAAGCTCTGCTTAGGCGTAACCAAAACTGTTCTATTACTTTACATAAAACAAAAAGGTGTTCGAGATTTTCATCATCATTATTACAAAACTAGCAAGTTGCATTTTCGATTCTCTTAATACGAACCAACCCGACTTTATTTGAAATTAGATTATGGATGATTTTCAACTGAAACCTTCTTAATTTTCTATCTATCGTAAGCATAAATGGCAACTTATAAAGCTCAACAACAGTGGAATCATGAAGGCAGGGGCGTCGCTAGACCTTTTTCAGGGGGTGTAGAGGCCATCGATTACCGACAAAACTAGACACCAATTACCGACAAAATTTAATGTCCTAATTGTCTACAAATTAAACCCTGTAAACCCGGGGCCGAAGGCTAAATTGTTGTTCCTATGAACTATCTATAGTACTTGCGCATGCGCAAATGGTCATTTTCCTCGACGACATAAATTATATACGAATTATTTCGTCAACTTAGTCAGCATCATAGCTATATATTTAAATGCAGGCGCGAAGCTAGGATCTTATTTTAAGGGGCGATAGAGAGCAAGCGAATCACCCAAAGAGCGCGCGAAGGGAAAGGAGACGATTCGTTGTACCGTTCTCGACTCTTAATCCTTGTCTGAATTCTGTTTTCCCCCTCCTGCGCGAAGCGCGGAAGCTTTGACGTTTCATTAAATTGTTAGAGAAAGAAGATGATTATTTTGTGTGCCGTTCTCGACTCTTAATCCTTGTCTGAATTCTGTTTTCCCCCTCCTGCGCGAAGCGCGGAAGCTTTGACGTTTCATTGAATTATTATAGAAAGAAGACGATTCGTTGTACCGTTCGCGACTCTTAACCCTAATAGTCTGAATTCAGTCCCCCCTCCTCCCGCGCGAAGCGCGGAAGCTTTGACGTTTCATTGAATTATTATAGAAAGAAGACGATTCGTTGTACCGTCCGCGATTCTTAACCCTAATTGTGTGAATTCAGTTTCCCCCCTCTCGCGCGAAGCGCGGAAGCTTTGACGTTTCCTTAAATTATGAGAAAAAGCAGACGTTCCGTTGTTTTGTTGTACCGTTCGCAACTCTTAATCCTCGTCTTAATTCAGTTTTCCCCCTCCCGCGCGAAGCGCGGAAGCTTTGACGTTTCCTTAAGTTATTATAGAAAGAAGACGATTTGTTGTACCGTTCGCGACTCTTAAGCCTAATTGTCTGAATGAAGTTTCCCCCCTCCTGCGCGAAGCGCGGAATCTTAGATGTTTCATTAAAGTATTAGAGAAAGAAGACGATTTGTTTTACCGTTCTCGACTCTTAATCCTTGTCTGAATTCAGTTTTCCCCCTCCCGCGCGAAGCGCGGAAGCTTTGACGTTTCCTTAAGTTATTATAGAAAGAAGACGATTTGTTGTACCGTTCGCGACTCTTAAGCCTAATTGTCTGAATGAAGTTTCCCCCCTCCTGCGCGAAGCGCGGAATCTTAGACGTTTCCTTAAATTATGAGAGAAAGCAGACGTTCCGTTGTATTTTTCTCGACTCTTAATCCTTGTCTTAATTCAGTTTTCCCCCTCCCGCGCGAAGCGCGGAAGCTTTGACGTTTCCTTAAATTATTATAGAAAGAAGACGATTCGTTGTACCGTTCGCGACTCTTAACCCTAATTGTCTGAATTCAATTTTTTCCCCCTCCCGGGCGAAGCGCGGAAGCTTTGACGTTTCCTTAAATTATTATAGAAAGAAGGCGATTCGTTGTACCGTTCTCGACTCTTAATCCTTGTCTGAATGAAGTTTCCCCCTTCCGCTTCCGAAGCGCGGAAGCTTTGGGGTTTTATTAAAATATTAGAGAAAAAGACGATTTGTTGTACCGTTCTCGACTCTTAATATTTGTTTGAATTTAGCTGTAGCTGATTAGTGAAACTTTGAAAAAATACAAGTATTATAGTTGTAGTCTCTCTCGAAGTCGTCACAGCGGATAAAAAGTCACAGTTCGTAATGAAAACAAACTTGTCGGCCGACCGACATTATACATCCCACCGACTTCAAACTTCTGCATTGATATAGTACACGAGGATAGAGCAAGAATACCGACACATCTGACCCGACACAGCAACATATTTATGCGTGTCTTTCTTGCTCCCTCAACGAGACGACTCCACCAACAACCCCTCTCTCTTTTACTCCCACCCTTCCTCTCTCAGACTATTACCTCCCCCTCGCTCTCTTCTCTTTCATCCCCCGTTTCTTTTATTTCCTTTTTCTCTTTCCTCTCTCTTCTTTTTTTTTCCTTTTCTCCTTTTCTTTCTTTTCTTTCTTTTCCTTTCTTTCCTCTCCTCCCTCTTTTTCTTTTTTCTCTTTCTTTCTTTTCTTCTCTTTCCTTTCTTTTTCTTTCTTTCCTTTCTTTTCCTTTTCTTTTTTTACTTTCTTTCCCTTTCCCTCTCTTTTTTTCCCCTCCCCCTCTTCTCTTTTTTCCCGACGGCAGCGCAATTTTACCGACAATATCCTGACAGGTGGGGGGTCGCCCCCCCACCCCCTTTAGAGACGCCCCTGCATGAAGGATGTACGGATCATTGAGGCGGGCGAAATTAGACGAAATAGATGGATTGTTAATTTGCATACACATAGAATACATTTGTCTTTTGGACACGTCAACAGAAGTTATAACAATACCATGTATAGTTACAGTTGGAATGGGGCTTAAAGGAAGCATAACAGTGTGGAAGTTTTGTTGAAGAAAAAAATGTTTCATGTAGAGGGGATTTTCTTGTAACAGTCTAACAAAGTCAAATATTCTACAAAGGAAAGACCTCTTTCTTTTGCATCTTTCCAAATCATAGGTCGCCTGTATTAATCTTACATGTGCCCGATTTTCACAATTCTTTTGTCAAAAATACTTGACTTGAAAATAGTTTTACCATCAAGAAGTATAGACTAATTGTTCCAAATTATTTGATCTTCAGTTGATACATCTGTATGGACAAAATCATTCCACACCTGTATGATTTCCTTGTACTACTAACTTATATCCACCTTCACATATTTAACATCATAGTTACATTAAACAAGAAAAGGGCCCCCAACATGTTTGTTTGATCTCATGATGTGTCCTTAACCGATCCATGAGCAAGAAAAAAAATCCCATGTGGAATATGGGATTAGATGTTGACTTACCGTGTGGCATTCTTTGTTATTCTCGTTAATCATTTGTTCTTGCGTTATTTTATTCTGTCCTTATTTAGGGTCACATCATTTATAGAGACACAAATATTCATCAGTCGCTGTATAGAAACTCAAGGAAGAAACAAAAGCATTTTGTAAAAAGCCAGCTACACATTCTGATTGGTTTGTATTATTTCGTGCATGAATATATTTTATTTAGAGGTTTCGACGTACGTAGTTAGTAAAGGCAAAGTTCGACAGGAGCTTTGTTGTTGCAGTTTCCTTTATTCTTGCATTACTAAAATTTCAGACCAGGTAACACGAATCTGAGTTACTGACTGCCTCTTTTCATTGATGATTTGCAATCTTGTAATAGTATTGCTTGACACATTAAAATACAAACACGAACAATGATCGTTTGAAAAAATTGTACCAGGATGAGGAGGAAAAAAATGTATCAACTGCTATGCCAATTAACATTATATCCTAAAATCAGAATTTCAATTCAAAGAACAAACTTCCAATGACGTAAGCAAATAGTTGACAAATCCTTTCTTAGAATATCATGTGTGAAGAAACATGCATTTTCTCAAATGAGTGTATATTTGACTCGTATGTTAATCATATCGATAAGCTTAGATTTCAGCCTTTTTATTTCGGGTATTTCTTAGGTAGTTTTCGTTGTTTTTGTACACATGTAGTTTCCTCTTTTTGTTGGTAAATAGACATACTCTTTTCTTGATGTTCTGACCCTAATAGCGAGGCTGCTCAAATATTTTAATGACGAAAAGATGTTCCGTTGTAGATACTTAGTTTTTGAGATTGATATATAAGCTGTATTTAGGGTATTTGTTTCTAATATAGGAAATTATAAGAGCATTGGCACATTTATCCTTTGGAATTTTAACACAAAAAGAAACAATAACAACTTGCGGTCCGATTATAACTACATACACTGTACAAAAAAGCTACAAAATTCTAAAAAGATTTATAGACTATAATGTTGAATCGTGAACTATAATCAAATTACTTGTGTATTTGTATTATGTAATTGCTGGAATTTTAATGGTTTAATAGGCTGTTACTTAACCCTAATGAGGTCTTTCTACTGTCGGGGGCTAATTCCGCGGCCTTGAAACTGCCGATCGCCGAGAAAATGTGAATGCACATCAAATGAAGTAAATAGAATACTATGGTTATTTCAATTTTTCGAAAAATTCTCTCATTTGCATATGTATAATAATTTATGCATACTCGCGAAAGAGCCGCCTTCGGCGGCCTTTCCCTCAGTTGATACTCGATATCATTCAGTTTACGCAGAGTACTTTTTAATCATCGATCGATGCATTGTTGATGGTGGTTCGTCAATAGGCATACATGTATATAATTATATGATGAGGAGCCCTATAATTTCTCTCATATTCGTCTTAATGCTTAATCCCATACTATACCTATATTCTAAAGATTGTATTTTGTCATTTGTAATTGAAGAATTTTATACAGATATATAGAAGGGTGATTGTGGATTGTTGATTAATGAGATATATGAATATGTATTTTTTTTCTACTTTAAAAAGCAAATGTAAAATGTAAGCTATATCTAGGCATTGGCAAATTTTGTCTGAATCTTTCGTCAATCGTATTTTAAGTTTATGTGAGAGCTCATGTATCGTAAATAAACATTGGAAACAGCGTAAATTGTCTGTATTTGTTTATTTGTATCTACTTTGCATATTTGTTTTTCGATTCGAGATTTCGATTTCAAGAGAATTGTTGCTTTAGGTGAAGCCTATTGAATGCCAGATTTAATGTGTACATCCTTGTGAAGTGCCTCGAATTATTTCATTTCACCCGTTACAGGTAATTGCATTTCCATACAATGCAAATTGCATGTATCACATGTTGTTGGGTAGGGCAAGCCATAATGTTTGTCCTATCTAGTCAGCAACCCATGTGTGCCATTTGAGTTCTGACAGTTGAGATATAAGTATTTGTAACGGGTTAAAAACAAATCATTCGTATTGAGGCACTTCACAAAGACGTTTGCATTAAATGTGACTACATTATGAAAATTGCCTATTGGGTCTGTTTTTTATTCCGATCGATGCGAGTCAGAAGGGCATTAGTAATACAATGTACAGTTTGTACGCAAACTTAAATGCCCTTCTGGATCTCAGCAGATGTTTTGACGATGAGAAAGGTAGCGTCACAGACTTGGAAATGTTCTCTGTGGCCTTTATAGTACTAAAAGTCAAACCCGACCCTGGGCTGAAGGATTATTTTTGTTCAAATGGGGTTAACAAAGGAAGTCTGAGGTCTGATTTTTCTAATGCAATTCTTCTGCTTGGGCAATAGAGCGGTTTACTAACATTAGCATTTTACGCATACTTTTTTAAACACAGGTTGGTCTTGTAATCATGAAACTTGCCTGAGGTTTGTCCGACATAGCAGTAAGTAATGTATGTAGACTGGATTCCAAGTATTGTAGTTCATTAATTTATAACATTAGTAACCCGTTCTGTTAGGTATTGCAGAGATACAAGTCATTCCAGGACGTAACGAAATGTATGCCTTGCATGGACTTCACACATCTTTTTAACCCCGAAGTTAATGACGCTACCTCTGAAAGGCTCACTTCAAATCATCTGGTCATTGCGTCGGGTAAGGTGGGCGCGTTACCCGACATTTTGTGAAAACATGCCCCCTAATTCACAAAATGTCGGGATAATGTTTGAGAAATAAGTCCCTCTCATCTACAAATGGTCTGGTCCAATTTACCTGACACTTTGTGTAAACCATACGGCAAATCTACGAATGGTCGCGTTATATCTCCCGCTTTCGTTTCACAAAAGGTCGTGTAACGCAACCACCGGACCGGACGCGATGACCTGATGATTCGAAGTAAGCCCTCTGAAATGAGAGAGAGAGAGAGAGATGGGAAAGGAGGGAGGGAGAAAGACAGAGAGAGAGATGGGGAAGGAGGGAGGGAGAGAGAGATAGAGAGAGATGAAATCAAAATGGTATAGATCTGCATTCTACTATTAGGCCATTTTGGTAATGTAACCAAGTTTATACTTAAAGTAGCTGTGCGAAGATTTTAAAAACTCACGTTATTTTCATTATTGCAAACGTGAAACTTTGATTGGAAAATTTTATCAAAATTCAATGCTTGGAAACATTCGAAGTAATGACTATTATCAATTATAAAACGCTTAAATACGGCCCTGGCATAGCACCTGAAAAGCTCTCCGAACGCTGCTGAGATGTGTGACATCACAGGTTGGGCATGATTTGCACAAGCAGACGATGTCCCATTACATCTCACACATTTTCAGTGCCTGTTTTGTCATCTTCTCTTCAGTTATTTCTCTTACTTCACTACCGTCAGGCTAAATCTATTGCCTTACTCTAAATCCCGCGCATCGTATTTTGGGGGTGAAAAATGCAGCGATGAAAAAATAAAGGAATCCGTCGCTTGTAAACAAAATAAGACGCCATTGTATTTTTGTTTTGGTTGCCTTTTAATCTTTTGCCTCACTCTAAATCCCGCGCATGGTATTATTTTGATGAAAAATGCAGCGATGAAAAAATAAAAGAATCCGTCGCTTGTAAACAAAATAAGACCCCATTGTATTTTCAGCTGCATACACCGCGGTATGTTCGGCGTTACATGAGGGAACAAATGCCGTCCATGCTCTCATTCCGGGTTTTTTTTTTCAATTTGAAAGTGTGGTTTCTTTGATTGTTCATTAACGCCCATCCTGTGTATTTACAAACAAAAGATTTTAGTATTCAGAATCGGTTTCATATCCCTTTTTGAATGGTGTGAAATGCCATCACATTCATATACACTATTGATACAACTCATTATAATTTGAGAAATAATAGCATTGCAATTATGTTCATTCTTTATGGGAAGGTGTGTTATTTTCTCGGCTGATTGGGCACGCGACACGGAAACAGTCCAGGCAGGCAGTAGTCCAGAATCTGACCGATTTAATTATGATCTCCAACACACCAACGCAATGCGACCTCCCCCTACTTACTCGCTGCCAGCCGAAGATGGCGTAATCCTTAAATTAGGACGCCCGGCGAAAAAAATCTGCGCTATAGAGCTGCTGAGCGTATGAGTTCGTTGATAACGCCATCTTCGGCGGCTTGAATCAAGTGTAGGGAGTATAAAGAACTGGCCAGATTTTGGACTATCCGGGCAGTGGACTAGCCCCGCACACTACACGATCGTCCTGCGATCCGATTTTAGAAGACATGGCAATTGCGCGTGATGGGAAATGTAAACAAACCTCGTCTTCCTTATTTAGCTTCTAAATAATGATATGAAACTAACAACCGGAATTTTAGTGCATTGAACTCTTCTAGTCAATATTGTGATTGATTACATAGAGTACGCCATTATTATGATTATTATTATTATTATTATTATTATTATGAATAGTGTTATCATTATCATTACAATATCATCATCATTATTATGACATTATTCTTATTATTATTATAAGATTATCATCATCATCATCGATAGTATTAGTATCGTAAGTTTTATATCAATATCATTATGATCAGCATCATCAGCAAAATCCTCCTTGTCAGTAGTGTAGTTGTACATGTTGTAGTAGGCGTAATAGTAGTGGTATCATTCTAGATTATATTCCACATACTAAGAATATTGCTCTACGATTGGTCAAAAGGAAATCACGTGATGAAAGATAGTTCGCCCATCATTGATGGGAGAAGAACAGTTCGTTACACTGTCCAGATAGTACTACTATCTTCAGTGAAAGTGCGTTGCACCCGGTAGATAGTCGACTATCTACCGGGTGCAACGCACTTTGCGTTGCGTATTGGTCTCCTCTTTAAGCGCTTTTAGTGTTAGTACGCGAACTTTGGTCACGCGCGAGCTATGGTCACGCCACCAAACTGCATACACTGTACGTATCGTACACCGTCACTTGCTAGCTAGCTGTCAATTGACTTGTTGCTCTAAAATGACGGAAGAAGTGAAATGTTTCCGATGTGGAATATAAAGCAAATAATCACCTTTAGGTTTCAGGCGATGGCAAACTATCACTTCCTCGGCGATCTGAATGTATACGCTATCTTTCCTCAGCTTCGTTTCGGAAAGATAGCTACATCCAGATCGCCTCGGAAGTGATAGTTTGTCCCATCACCTTCACCAACGGTAATTATTTGCTTATTATCATAATTGTGCCCAGGATTTATTGCTATACTAAATCCGAGATGTCTACCAAAACTCTCATTTCGTTGCTGAAATATTATCAATAGAAAAGGGGAAACATTATAATATAGATTTTTAAATAAAGTAAAATTCAAAGAGGAAATACTATGCCTCACCCGTCACCAACTTTAGGGTAAACAAGGACATTTCAAATTGTGTCTATAAAGAGGTGGGGGCCATTTCAGTATTTGGCCCATGGACTAATATTGCTAATACCTTTGAGAATTGCCAAGTACAATGCGTTTTCCACTCAATTGCGCATCCTGTAAAATGACATTAATTCATTTGGGATAGCATAACATGACTTAGCCATCGCTTTATCTGATCATTTCTTTTCAGTGAGTGGCATGACAACATAGGCCTAATTCTTTTTATTTATTTTGTATTCAGACTTCTTAAAAAAACACACACAGGGCAGCCCATTCATTGCCACAAGGCCTGCTTTTCAAGGGGGCCCTGTTTAATCAAGACAAAATGTTTGAATGGACAGATTTGTAAAAAAAAAAATTGCAATTTCATTAGTTTCTGTAATCCCATTTTTATTGCGGCAAACATGTTGACGTGTGTAATATCTAACTTTCAAATGTATATGAAATAGGTACATTACTTCAGACTCGCACTTAAAATTATTCAATTGAAAGGTCATTATCAGATAATATATATTTGATCAAAATGTTAAAAATCATGATCTTTTTTAAAAATTCTTTTAAATTTTAAGCCAAAACTGACATTTGAGTAAAAAAAAACGCGTATGGCATCCACCCCTATCTTATCCCTTGTTTTTTTTTTGCATGAGTTTTAGCATGGATTCCATGCATTACCCCAAAGTAAAGGCTGGTCTACTGTAATATTCAAAGTCCTTTGAAAGCGCATAGTCATAGAGTCGTTATATCGCAATGTGATATGCGCTATATTCAAGAACGGCATATGAGTTGTCAACACTCGGATGGGGAGGGGGGTTGCACCTCAATGCATTTTTGACAACATTTCTTTAAAAAATGGCAAGTGAGGGACAAGATTTTAATTTTTATTGCTTAGGGAATTCCATAGAATGGGTCCGTAAAAAACCCAAATATCCACAAATCTTTTAAATAATTATGAAGAAGTAACACTTTGAGCATTTTAGAATAACCATTGCCAAAGTAATGGAGGTGCTTCATGAATAAGACCTACCTTTATGTTGGCTTTCTAGAGAAAAATACTTCTACCTGTGTATCATAATGTATATGCATTATACATTTCTAAATTACCGTTATTCTGCCCATGCGCAGATTCTATGTAGGAACTGGCTTAGGGGCCTAGTATTAAGATTTTACTTCCTCATTCTAAAAAGTTATTTAACAGTACCGAATCATTAGAGTCCATGATCATTAGGTGGATTTAGTAAAGGATCTTATTTCCTAGACGACTTTTGAGTAAAAAAAAGAAGTCAAATACATGAGGTAGTTGTTCGGCAGTGATTTTCCCATGCCGGTTGATATAGAATGAGCGTTGAGGGGGAGGGTAGGGGGTAGTCGCTTTAATGGGTGTTAATAGACCGGTTTACTAACATATTCAAATTGTATGCATAGTTTTTAAACAAAGGTTGTTCTTGACAACCTGAGTGCCTGCTAGAGGCTTGCCTGACGTAGCAACAAATAATGTATGCAGACTGAATTCCAAGTATTGTAGTTCATTTAGGCCTATTGATAACATGCTAATTAATAACTCGTCGCTAGATCCCCGGGAAAGTAATATCCATACATGTAATGTTAGTAAACCGGTCTGTTACCCAGGGTAGCCACGTCAATGTTAATACTGCATTTCCTGCATGTATCATTACCCCAGCATTTTCAGGTATCTATTTTACACCTGGGTCGAGAGAGACAATGTGGACAAAGCATGCATCTTGTCCAATGATGTAAGCGCCGAGCGAGGATCGAACCGGGGGCCTCTCAAATTATGCAACGTTCACACATAGGCGAGTTGGAAGAACGAGTTGCTGCGAAATCCAGCAATCCAGGAGTAGTGCCGAGTATTGCTCAGGTGTTCACGATCGTGACTCGAGTTTAACAGAGTGCATTAAGATTGAGATCGAGTTAATTCGAGTTGTCACGATCTTCATACGAGTAATTCCAACCTTGATACGACTCAAAAAGAGCGGTAGTTCTTGAGCCATTTTCTTTTTTCCAAGATGGGTAACCAAATGGATATTGCAATCTTCAATGACCTTCTTGAAGAAGAGCCCAGTTTCAGGCCCGGTTTCGGGCCTTGCTTCGGACCATACTTCTAACAGCGACTCCATCACTTCCTCTGAACTCTTTAGATCAGAGGCCGCGCTCCGGGGAGGGGGACAGGGGCGGCACAGTGCCCCCTCCACTTTTTCAAGTACCCATTTTTACATAGGCAAAAAAGTGCCCTTTTAAATTTGTACGAAGTGCCCCATTTTACATAGTAAAAGTGCCCCTATTATTTTGTTTAATGCCCCCTCCCCTTTTCACCTCTGATAAGGAATCCATGACACATGCTCCGCCGTCGATTGCTCTGCCGACATTTTCTCCGCAAAACGCGACAATTGCTCCGCGACATTTGCTCCGCGACATTTGCTCCGCCGACAGTTGCTCCGTCGACAATTGCTCCGCATGAAGCGATAAATGCTCCGGTGACAAATGCTCCTCGTAAGACAGATGCTCCGACGACAGTTACTCCGACGACAGTTGCTCCGACGACAATTGCTCCGCCGACATTAGCTCCGCCGACAATTGCTCCTGCGACATTTTCTCCGCATGAAGCGACAATTGCTCCGATGACATTTGCTCCGACGATATTTGCTCCGCCCCAAAAGTGCCCCGTAAAATACAAATGCTACTACGACCATTATTGCTCTTCCCCAAAAGCACCCCGTTGAAGACGAATCCTCCGCCGACATATCAGGAGTGCCCCGTAAAAGACAAACGCTCCGCCGACAATAAAATTGCTCTCTGATCCAAAAGTACCTCGAGGAAGACATGAATGCTTCTCTGGCAATAAGTGCAATAAATTGCTCTGCCGTCATTTGTTCTGCCTAAAAAGTGCCTTACAGAAGACAAATGCTCAGCCGTTTATTGCTCTTCCCCATAATGTTTGATTTAAACAAAAAAGTTATAGCTCCTTATTATGCAAGTTCTGCACCGAAAGATTATTGCTCCGCTCAAAATCTGTGTCGTGTATTGCACATTAGCTGATCCAAGGATCAAAACTCCCTCTCTTTCTCTCTCTTGCTCACACTTTTCCTTTTTACACCCTTTTCTTGTCTTCCTAGCTCTTTTCTTTCCTCTCATGCTATTAGTCTTCTTTCATTTCCTCAACCTCTCCAGTTCTATTTTTCTCATGAAATTGTAACCTAATGTAGTACATGAAGTACATTCTTGTTTAGAATAGTATTTTCAATAATTTTTAGTCCGTTTTCTATAGGTGTCTTTCCTTCAGTTAAGTGTATGTAGCTTTACCATATATATTAGTGTGTAAAGCACCCCGTCTCATTCGAATACTTTGTTTTCACTGACTTTAAAGTGACACACGGAGCCACCAGAAGAAGAGCAATTGGCTGATCATGAAGAACTAACATCAAACTGCAACAAAATGATTTGTGAAAATGGGAATAAGCAGAAAGGTTAAGAACAAAACCATACAGATAATAGAATAACAGTGTTATTCATTTTCTTTATTCTTACCTTTTCAAATAATAATTACAAAAAATGACATCACATATGGAACCAAACAATTTCCATGATGCAGATATGTTATATCATAAGTTACCATCCTTTTCTGAAAGAACTGTTTTCACAATTATCTTCATATTGTTTTTACCTAATTTTTCTGCAAACTGTATAGACCTAATTTCCATGATCCTAACATCATTTCCTACTCGCTTTATCTTCTTCTTATCTCAATTCCAAACATTTTTTTTATTGGAGTTCTGGTCATCCAATTACATTTCGAAATAAACAGTTTCAAAGCATTGTGAAATTAGATTAGGTGTACATAAACAAGATTTAGGGATTATCGAAATGATAAATTTGCACACGAAAGTCCCCCTCAGGCACTTGCGCTGCTTGCAGAAACGAGTAGTGTTATATGGGACCAAACTCAATTCTGGCATGAATGTTCAGCCCGAACACTTCAGCTATTTCTTGTCATTACTAATATAAATTATAAAGGGCTTTGGCGAGCAACCCCTTTCAGGGAACCTTTAAAAAAGTTATAACATTCTTCCTAACTGAGAAGGAAGCAAAATGCGAAAACACATACAAAAAATACTTCTCCCAGAACTTAAGATTGTCTTTAACCAGTTGTTGGATATGCATAATTTTGCAAGTACAAAGTAGGCCTATTTATGCGTCATTCCAAATTGTCTCAAAAACTAGGCAACACACAAAAGCAACAGACATCCGTGATATTGATCAAAGGATTTTTAAAAAAAAAACTCGAAAAACAAGAGGATTGAGCACCATACAATTATAAACATATCAAAGAATATATGCTGACAGGGGCGGCCGAGCGACTTCCAAAGTGGGGGGCACCAAGAAAAAAGGGCACTTTCTGGAAAAAAGGGCACCTACAAAGGGAAATCTCAAAGCGAAATTATACAATTGTTTAGACATTGGTATATACCCCTACATTGTGATTACATTATCAGGAATTATTTCAATATTTGTTCCACTTTATACACCATACAAGATATTGCTTAAGCATCATACTTTGCAGTTTGGTGTGATGGTCTTAAAATTTATTTGGGAGCGAGCGAAGCGAGCGAGGAAAAATTTAAGATTTGTGAGGTCGCAGTGCGAAAAATTATATCTTATAAGGAGGAAAAATCCAATCCTGATGGGGTTATAAGCACATTCTCATAACGGAAGACTGAAAAGACCTTTGATAAGTAACATAAGCATATCATCTATAGATGCATGCGAGCGTAGCGAGCGAGCTTTGGGGGAAATTGCTCTTAGTCGCTTGAAATTAGGGGCGCGTTTAATGATGAGAGGAAAAGGGGACACTTATCAGAACAGAAAAGGAGCATGTGTCAAAGTACAAAGAGTAATTATCAGAGGTGAAAATGGGGCACTTCTTACACCCTCAAAAACAGGCACTCACCAAGGATGAAAAAAGTCAGTCAAGAGAATAGGAAATGGGCATTCGTCGACGGAAAATGGGCCCCCATCTGATTTTGATAGGGGCATTTATAAGAGGTGAAAAGGGGCATTTATGAAAAGGGGATAGGTCCCTTATTAGAAAGGAAAAGGGGCACGTATCATTGTTAAAAGGGAAATTATCAGAGGTGAAAAGAGGCACTTATGTGTCTTATCGCACCTGGAAAGGATAAATGACCAGATATGAAAAGAGGCACTTATGTAAATGAAAAAGGGGCACTTATAATAAAGGTAAATATGCATTAGTTGAAAGAAAATGGGCGCCGATCAAATTTTAAAGGGGGCATTTATCGGAGGTGAAGGGGGCACTTATCTGAAGTGCAAAGGAGTATTTTCTCGTACTTGAAAAGGGTCATTTACAAGAGAAGGGGCACTCATGAGAAGGGGAAAGGGCTCTTTTTTAATGGGGCACTTATCATTGAGAAAAGGGGCACATGTGAAAATATAACTTAGGTGCGTTATCCGAGTTAAAATGGGGGTAGTTATTAAAAGGTAAATGGGGCACTTCTTACAAAGGAAAGGGGCACTTGTCAAAGTAAAAGAGGCACCTCTCAGATTTGAATAGAGCAATTATCAAAGGTGAAGGGGGCACTTATCATAAGTGAAAAGAGGCAATTCTCGTACCTGAAAAGGGGCACTTACTAGAGATTAAAAAGGGCACTTATGAGAATGAAAAATGGACACTTATTGCAAGGAAAATGGGAAATTGTCGAAGTAAAAAGGGCACGTGTCCAAATAAAAGGGGCACTTATCAGAGTTGAAAAGGAAAAGGGGCACTTTTTCTATGTAAAAAGGGGCACTTTTTGGGTGTTTGAAAAAGTGGGAGGGCACTGTGCCCCCCGGAGGGCCGCCTCTGTATGCTGGATTGTAACGGATTGTAATTGTAATCGGATTGGACGGATTGTAAACCATTCTCTTATGCCACGTTTACACTATGTTCCCGGCGGCCCCGTTTGGCCGAAACGTAGTGCGCCGTGGGATTTCGGCCATTTTTTCTCTGTATTCAGGTTTTGTTAGGTCTTGTCAAGTTTTCTCACGGTCTATCTGATTGAAAAGGTTTTATTATAATTGCACTTCGCAGCCAAATGGCTGAATTATGTACAATTTACATTGGCAATAATACATACAAATGTGGTTTAATATTCTCACAAAGTATAATATACAGTATATAACAAAATTCATAACCAATATGACTAAGGCAATAACAGACAAAATTAAGTTAGGTTTAAAATATATTTTGTGAGGTGACACAAGAGTGGATCAAAGGATGAGCAAGCAGGCCCTTTGCTCTTACACTCTCTCAGACACGTTCTTAACAAACTGCTCTCATATTCGCCCACATATTCGCCCCCCCCCCCCGCACAGTCACACATCACTACACTGAAAACTCATATTCTCACTCATATAAACGCTCCTATTCTCGCTCCTGTACCATGGACACTCTCATAAACACTCACATTCACACTCTTATACACACTCCCATTCACACTCCCATACCCTAGTTAAGGTCTGCTTGCCCATCCCTGGACCTCTCTTGTGTCAAGAAGTGTTGGGTATTTCAAAATGTAAACAACAAAAAACAAGAAAGCTCCCTCCCGACCTTCGTACATTGGAGCAAAATAATTACATGAATTAAAACCTTGGACACCATCTGATCTGAATTGCCATGTCATGATTGCTACAAAACCTTATCAATATACACATATATATATATATATATATATATATATATATATATATATATATACATTTTTAAAAGGTGTTACAAGTGAATGGAAGCATAAAATGTAGAATGTAAAATTTAAAAATGTAAAAATGTAAGCAGACAACGAGATTCCGGACCATTTAACAGGTAGGTATTAAAGAAAAATGGGAAAGTGTAAATGGTGATTCATTCATGCATTCAACAGGTCTATTAAATACGGAATTGAGCTATTTCTATAGCGGTTCGTTTTACAATGCAATTGACGATACTTAGTCCTTCTCCGCAGTGAGTAATCTACATCATTGTTAACAGGTAACCAATGTTTAAAAAGTGGGTTGTTGGCAAGAGATGAGAATTCCATTGAAGCATGCTATTCAAAATAATACAGAAAGTTCATTGTCTGCTTCATTCTTTAAGTAGGTGACAACAAGGTTGAGTGAACAGGCAGGGTTGCAATGGTGTAGTGCAATAGTGTAGTGCAATGGATGCTACATGAAATAAGTCAAATGAACAAGATATCGCTGTCATTGAAACACATCATCAAAACATACCAAACTTGTCTTAAAATTGTCCAAAAGATGCTATGTGTGTTCACAAGACGACTGATACAAATAATTCACCAATTGGTCCGCCAAATCTAATAATATCATTCACTGATAGGGAGCTCAAACAAACGTGCTGCTGCCTGCTAGGCGCCATATCATCATTGAAGTCTATCACGGTATCCGTGACAGGCCGTGCGGGGAAAGGGGCTGCTGAGTCCCGGAGGCTCAAAGGCGCACTACGGTTCGGCCTGCGATCTGCCACGGAAGCCAGTACGTTCCCTCCCGGCCCGTCACGTTCTGATGAGGTCGCTCACGTTTTTCACGTTCTGATCAAGGTCTAACGAGTTTTTCACGTTCTGTCAAGGCTTTCTACGAATTAAACGTGGATGCCAGGCAGTTTAGGAGCACGTTTGTGCCCACGGTATAAAAAGGAAGGCCTCCCAAGAATGAAACGCCGATAATACCAACAAAGCCTTTAATTTTCTCCAACTTATTTTCTTACATAAATCATCCATATTCTACGGAATTCTGGCCTATCATAAGAAGAAAAAAAAAACACATGAGTTTGCACTTATTTTCTAAGAGATGAAAAAAAACTTAGGAAAATGTTGACTGGTCTGGTCTGGTCTTGGAGGGGGTTGGCTGCCGGTCCAGAGGCTCCCTCGGATGACGGGCTAGATGCTGTCCTGGAAGCTCTCCTTACCAAGTCCGGGGTCGCTGTCCATCAGGCTGGGGCTGGCTGCTGTGGTTGTACCGGCCCGAACTGATGTCGGTCCGCATTATTCTGGGTTCTGCTGTACGTCGGATGGCTGGTGGGAGGCTCCACATACTTCCAGGTGCGTCTTCTTCAGCCTCCTCAGCATCAGGTTCAGGCTCCAGTTCAGGGACCGGGTCAGCAGCAGAATCATGTTCCTCTTCATTTGGCGGCGGTGAACGGCGAAGATCTTCAGGCTGCTCCTACTCATCTACTAGTGATTGTGGTGCAGTACTGGGGGTGGGGGGCTTCGTACGTCTAGGCTTCTTCGGTGGCAAAGCTTGGCCTTCTTTCTTCAAAGCTTACTTGGTCGGTTCTCGTATTGTATGTGCAGTAATGTGTCGTCGATTGGCATGACTGCCGTGGCAAATTTTTTGACAGTTTAAAAATCTGGCCCGGTATCCACGGCAATCACGGCCTGTCACGTTTGCTCATTCCGTCCCCCGCGTTGTCTCACGTCCATCCCGTTTTGTCCACGGTGGCCTGAAACGTGATTGCCGTGGCCGCCGGGAACATAGTGTAAACGTAGCGTTACTCCTGCTAACCGAACAATAGCCAAAACACTCTCAAATGGTGATGCAACAGGCATCATTATAACATAAAAAAAACAATCCTACATATCAATTTATTGTTGGATGGTAAATATCCTTAATAAATTAAAAATCTAGAAAGCAATTACAGCTCAAACAGGAAACGTATGATACATGTGTCAAACTGCTCTGAAATAGAAAGATTGCAAAATAAGCTTTTACTTCCCCTGACATGTAATGATTGCTTAGTGTACATTATCTGGGACGTACAGTGATAGATGAAAAGTTATTTCAGCATATTCGTAATGACTTTTAGGTAACTCCTTTTTCTCCCACATCATCAACATTCATTCATTTCAATTCATCTACATTATTCATGAATTGCATTCAGAAAACGAAAGAAACTAAAAAATATAAAAAAAATAACCCAAGAAAAAAAATATTGTCGGCGAACATTTGTCGTAGTACAAGTAGCATTTGTATTTTACGGGGCACTTTTGGGGCGGAGCAAATGTCGTCGGAGCAACTGTCACCGGAGCAACTGTCGTCGGAGAAAGTGTCGTCGGAGCATCTGTCTTTCTAAGAGCATTTGTCACCGGAGCATTTATCGCTTCATGCGGAGCAATTGTCGGCGATGCAAATGTCGTCGGAGCAAATGTCACCGGAGCAACTGTCGTCGGAGCAAGTGTCGTCGGAGCATTTGTCTTTCTAGGAGCATTTGTCACCGGAGCATTTATCGCTTCATGCGGAGCAATTGTCGGCGATGCAAATGTCGCGGAGCAAATGTCGGCGGAGCAATTGTCGGCGGAGCAACTGTCGACGGAGCAACTGTCGGCGGAGCATTTGACGTCGGAGCAAATGTCGCGGAGCAATTGTCGCGTTTTGCGGAGTAAATGTCGTCGGAGCACTCGTCGGCGGAGCATGTGTCGGGTTACCCTGATAAGAGCCAATTCTTTTTACACGTGCCCTTTTTCCTTCAAAAATGTCCTATTTTCCTTTGCAATAAGTGTCAATTTCCATTCTCAAAAGTGCCCTTTATAATCTTTAGTAAGCGCCCCTTTTCAGGTACGAGAAGTGCCCCTTTTTACTTTTGATAAGTGCCTCCTTCACCTCTGATAATTGCCCTTTTCAAATCTGAGAGGTGCCCGCTTTACTTTGACAAGTGCCCTTTTTCCTTTGTAAGAAGTGTCCCTTGCCTTTTAGCAACTACCCGTTTTTAACTCACATAAGCGGACCTTTTATTTTCACATGTGCCCGTTTTCCTTTTCCTTATGATAAGTGCCCCCATTACAAAAGAACTCTTTCCCCTTCTCATAAATGCCCCCTTTTCATTCTCATAAGTGCCCCTTGTCATCTTTGGTAAATGACCCCCTTCACCCCCGATAATTGCCCCTATTCCAATCTGAGAGATGCTCGTTTTACTGTAACAAGTGCCCCTTCCCTTCCTGAAAAGTGCTCTTTTCATCTCTGATGAGTGCCCCTTTGCACCTTTAATAACTGCCCCCCCCCCTTTTTTTTTACACATGCCCCGTTTTTCTCTTTCTAATAAATGCTCTTTTTACTTCTTATAAGTGCCTCTTCCCCTTCTCATAATCATTTTTCACTTTACATTTCTGAAAAGTGTCCCGTTTATTTCAACATGAGCCTCTTTTTCTTTCCAATAAGAGCCACTTTCCCTTTCTCATAATAGCGCCCTTTCACCTTCAATAAATGCACATATTAACATATGATCCCTTTTCTTTCAACAAGTGCATATTTTCCTTTGTTATATTAAAGTGCCCCTTTTTCATTTTCACAAGTGCACATTTTAAGCTCTATTGATGTACCTTTTAACACCGATACGTGCCCCTTTTACTTTCTAATAAGAGACCCACCCCCTTTTATATATATATAAATGCCCCTTTTCACCTCTTATAAATGCCCATTCTCATTCTCATTAATGCTTTTTTCATCCCTGGTGAGTGCCTCTTTTCTGGTGGACTAGAAGTGGCCAATTTTCACCCCTGATAATTACCCGTTGTACTTCGACACGTGTTCCTTTTCTTTTCTAATTCATGTAATAAGTGCCTTATCCCTTTCGCTAAGTGTCCCCTTTTCCTCTCATCATTAAACGTGCCCCTTAAACAGAGGAACAAAGAGCAATTTCCCCCAAAGCTCGCTCGCTATACGCTCACTCGCATTTATAGATGATATAATTATGTTACTTGTCAAAGATCTTTTCAGTCTTCCGTTATGAGAATGTGATTATAACCCCATCAGGATTGGGTTTTTACCTCTTTGTATAAGATGTAATTTTTCGCACTGCGACCTCAAAAATCTTAAATTTTTCCTCGCCCGTTTCCCTCGCTCATTTCCCTCGCTCGCAAATGAATATTCAGACCATCAAAGGGTGGTGCATAAGCAATATCTTGTATGATGTATAAAGAGCAGAAATATTGCAATCATCCCTCATAATGTAATCACAATGTAGGGGTATATACCAATGTCTAGATTTCGCTTGTATAAGGTGCACTTTTTTATTAATGTCCCCCCACTTTGGAAGTCGCTCCGTCTCCCCTGCTTCAGATTATTCTGTTTTTCCTTCTAATTCAAAGTCTTCAGTTTCTTAACCCTTGGTATCTTGCTCTTTATCATGTGGCACTTGTTTAATGTAGATGTAAACGTGCTTATTTTACCGCCAAATGGAAACCACGTGATCAGACTCCCGTTAATCAAACTCGGCAAAACTCGCCCTACTTGTGCAAACCTCGTGATTAGCTCACCAGAGACTCGGTGCACTCGTGCAGAACTCTCAAATGCTCGCATTGGACTAGAGGGAACTTGTGCATGGACATTTATGGTAATTTATGGAAATTTACTCCGGATACTACGAGTTGAAAAGAGTCCATGACGAGTTTTTCACGAGTATCGTCAGTTAACTACGAGTTGTTCCGAGTTTAACCGAGGTGTTCAGGAGTTCTCGAGAGCTAATTGAACACATATTAAATTGTTTGAAAAATTTGAGAGCTTCTCCGACCTCACGCGAATTGCGTCGAGTTGCGAAGAGTTGTGAAGAGTTGTGCCGAGTTGCGGCGAGTTAAATGAAAAGTTATCGCGAGTACCCCCAAAAGTCAACTCGCCAATACTCGCGCAAACTCGTACTTCGAACTCGCCTATGTGTGAACGTTACATTAGAGTCAGGAACCTTCACCAATATACATCTCCTTCACCTGCATAACATGGTGTTGCATAATGACTTGGAATTCTACACCTAGAGTCATCGATGCAAACAGCATCCATCTTGTTACTCGGGCATTTTAAACTTACAGGTGATTTCTTTGAGCTGAGCTATTTACGTCACTCCTTTGAATAATTGGTGGAGCTATGGCTGACCAAGCAACAACTTTAATATGCATGACAAATATTGTTTAACAAAATAAACTGCTCATATTCAAACAACTGTTCGAAATAGCTGAATCAAAAATCTTGCCACCGTACGTTATGAGAGAAAATACATTAATTGAATGCATTAGAAATATAGGATTTATGATTAGGAAACTATTGTCTTGTATTTCACAGGTGAGTTTCCTACATCGTAACTAAAATACAGGTTATGTATCGAGATGTGTTATGCCATCGTTGTATTGAGCATTGCTTGCACGTATGCGCAGTTGAGACTTGGCATTAAACATGGAGTTGGAAGTCAACATTATGATGGTCTAAAATGTGTCCTGCTTACTGAGTCTTTGCACCAACCCACATATGTAAAACATAACACATGTCAGTGGGCATCTCAAGTGATTTTACGACTCTGACATCCCCATTTTAATAAAACTGGTTACTCCCATGGGAGAATAGCTAGCAAGGAAACTGCAAATTTTTGAGAGATTGTTTTCTTTGGTAAGTAATCAAATAGGAGTAATTGCGAGATATTTCAAGATACTGTAAGCTAAAGTTTGCTGGGTTTCATTTCCCTTTAACGTCTGATCGTACTCTGTATTGATTGATATTTTGTTAAATATTAGTAGTATACTAAAACTTGAAGAATAAGATATCGCGTGCCCCATGTAAAAGAGGAAGTACAGACTAAAATTAAATGAAGAATAACCCTCCCATCACATTTACTATAGTAGTGCTGCACGAGTCGGTATGTCCCAAAATAGAAAATCATTGAATTCAAGTTTTCGATTGAAAATAAGAACATGAATAGCATGAATTTCTTTTATTTGCATGAATACTGCTCATATTTCAATAATTCCCACGCCCTTCAAAAAAGACAGGTCACTTTTAAAGCTCTGCCTCAGTAGACCTAATCATATCATGCCTTTGTCTGTCGAGAACGGCACCGATGGACCCCAATATGATGACCTAAATCGCGACAAAAGAGATTATAGAAATGGAAAATTAACACATTAACAATCTATCGGTCTCGCAACCCTGTGATTACACTTCAGAAGGCAGTGAGACTGTTAATGCCGGTTTCATGGGCTATTGGCCTCGAAAACCCTTTGATAACACTTCAGAAGACCCGTAAGGCCAACATTTCTCGTCCCATGGGCTATCAGTATCATGAACCCTCTCATGACTGAATTTAAATAATCAAAAGATTTTCAAAGATGGTCCTTGACATTAAGTCTTTACACCTGTACATTATTTTGTAAAAGTATGCCGATAATTTCAGACAACGGGGAAGTCTCGATCGCTGGCCTTTTTTCGAACTCTTTGATTATTTCTCGTGTTAAAATGTATTAAGTGTCGGGTCGAGAGTCGAGACGCTTGCTTTCTAGGATTTCCTGGCGGGTTTCTTTCCAGAAAATATCGGGTAAGCTGTACCCGAGGCTTTGGCTATAAGTGACAGGTTTTGTTCACAAATGTAAACACGGCGCTTTGGGAAGTACCGCTTGACTATTCACAAAAAATCGTGTAACCCGAATACTCAAAGACCCAGAGGAACGAAGTAACCCCCGGGCTTAGGGAATAGAGCATGCGCACGGCTTCTTACAACGATTTGTGTCAAAGTAGCAAGATATAAGAATGAGTCGCTAAAACTACAGTTGAGACTACCGATATAGATCCTCAAGAGCATCGTACACCACTAGATCGGACAGAAGTCCAAAGCCTGAAGTCGAATAAGAGTTTAAGGTACTGTACACCCTCATTATAATTTGTTTCTTTCGGGGATCAATATGATTTTGGGGTGACCGCTACAAATACAAAAAAATCACCTCTACAATATTGTGTATTATGATAAAGAAATCTTTCGAATAACTAAGGCGTGCTTGGTTTATGTGGTAGTGGCAGTCAACTCAAAAACCAAGCACGATATTTGATTTTGACCCTCCGCTATAAAGTACAATATAATACTAAAAATGATGCCACCGACTGATTGTCAAATATCGGTGCCCACAGAGCCCAAATGTTATGTTTTTAGGGGTCTACCAGTGTCTTTTAGGCATTTTCAGAACAAATACTTTGGCTTAGAAAAAAACAACACAATGAACAATACAATGACATATGATCTAGGTATAACAGAGGACCACATGAGCCCTGAAGTTTCCCCAAAGGACCCAAAGGATCAGCTACTTTAGTCAGTCAAGAGGACTGATTTAAACTATTTTCTGGTGTAATAGGATCACTGCTGCTGCAAATCTCTTTTTCGGTATCAAAATGCAATGATACATGAGGTTTTGATAGCCAAATAATGTATATCAGGTACCCAATATCTGATTTAAAGGCTCTAAGGACCTAAATGTTACATACGTGATTCAGGAGTACCAAACTATAGTTAGATGATGTATTTTCTTTCTACATACAGTTGTAAGTGCGTTATACTAAACCTACTAGTTAATTCAACCATTTTGGGGACACCAGCAAGAACACTGAAGCTATTTATCACGACAAAAAAAAAATACATTACAAAATATGCTATATGCCGTGTTGAACCCATTGATGAAAGTCATGGATAATAATCTATACACCGCTGGCACCTGCACCGTCTATCACAATGCTCAAGGTATTTTTTCTAAATTTAATCGTAAATATGGACCATCGCGGAGGGCTCATTGTTTCGCCTGAATAGTGTAGTGATCATTAACAATATAGCATGTTGTATTGATGTCATTATAACGACGTAGGGGCCTACATAATTATGAACTACACAATTTCGAAATTCCAGTTTTCCAGGAGTATTTTGAATGCGAAAATCTAAGAAAATATTGGATAAACTGTACCCGACGCTTTGGCTATAAGTGGCAGGTTTTGTTCAGAAATGTAAACACGGCGCTTCGGGAAGTACCGCTTGACTATTCACAAAAAATCGTGTAACCCAAATACTCAAAGACCCAGAGGAACGAAGTAACCCCCGGGCTTAGGGCATAGAGCATGCGCACGGCTTGTTACAACGATTTGTGTCAAAGTAGCAAAATATAAGAATGAGTCGCTAAAACTACAGTTGAGACTACCGATTTAGATCCTCAAGAGCATCACAAACCTCTAGATCGGACAGAAGTTCTAAGCCTGAAGTCGAATAAGAGTTTAAGGTACTGTACACCCTCATTATAATTTGTTTCTTTCGGGGATCAATATGATTTTGGGGTGACCGCTACAAATACAAAAAAATCACCTCTACAATATTGTGTATTATGATAAAGAAATCTTTCGAATAAACAAGGCGTGCTTGGTTTATGTGGTAGTGGCAGGCAACTCAAAAACTAAGCACGATATTTGACTTTGGCCCTCCGCTATAAAGTACAATATAATACTAAAAATGATGCCACCGACTGATTGTCAAATATCGGTGCCCACAGAGCCCAAATGTTATGTTTTTAGGGGTCCACCAGTGTCTTTTAGGCATTTTCAGAACAAATACTTTGGCTTAGAAAAAAACAACACAATGAACAATACAATGACATATGATCTAGGTATAACAGAGGACCACATGAGCCCTGAAGTTTCCCAAAGGACCCAAAGGATCAGCTACTTTAGTCAGTCAAGAGGACTGATTTAAACTATTTTCTGGTGTAATAGGATCACTGCTGCTGCAAATCTCTTTTTCGGTATCAAAATGCAATGATACATGAGGTTTTGATAGCCAAATAATGTATATCAGGTACCCAATATCTGATTTAAAGGCTCTAAGGGCCTAAATGTTACATACGTGATTCAGGAGCATCAAACTATAGTTAGATGATGTATTTTCTTTCTACATACAGTTGTAAGTGCGTTATACTAAACCTACTTGTTAATTCAACCATTTTGGGGACACCAGCAAGAACACTGAAGCTATTTATCACGACAAAAAAAATACATTACAAAATATGCTATATGCCGTGTTGAACCCATTGATGAAAGTCATGGATAATAATCTATACACCACTGGCACCTGCACCGTCTATCACAATGCTCAAGGTATTTTTTCTAAATTTAATCGTAAATATGGACCACCGCGGAGGGCTCATTGTTTCGCCTGAATAGTGTAGTGATCATTAACAATATTGCATGTTTTATTGATGTCATTATAACGACGTAGGGGCCTACATAATTATGAACTACACAATTTCGAAATTCCAGTTTTCCAGGAGTATTTTGAATGCGAAAATCTAAGAAAATATCGGGTAAACTGTACCCGACGCTTTGGCTATAAGTGGCAGGTTTTGTTCACAAATGTAAACACGGCGCTTCGGGAAGTACCGCTTGACTATTCACAAAAATCGTGTAACCCAAATACTCAAAGACCCAGAGGAACGAAGTAACCCCGGGCTTAGGGCATAGAGCATGCGCACGGCTTGTTACAACGATTTGTGTCAAAGTAGCAAGATATAAGAATGAGTCGCTAAAACTACAGTTGAGACTACCGATTTAGATCCTCAAGAGCATCACACACCTCTAGATCGGACAGAAGTTCTAAGCCTGAAGTCGAATAAGAGTTTAAGGTACTGTACACCCTCATTATAATTTGTTTCTTTCGGGGATCAATATGATTTTGGGGTGACCGCTACAAATACAAAAAAATCACCTCTACAATATTGTGTATTATGATAAAGAAATCTTTCGAATAAACAAGGCGTGCTTGGTTTATGTGGTAGTGGCAGGCAACTCAAAAACTAAGCACGATATTTGACTTTGGCCCTCCGCTATAAAGTACAATATAATACTAAAAATGATGCCACCGACTGATTGTCAAATATCGGTGCCCACAGAGCCCAAATGTTATGTTTTTAGGGGTCTACCAGTGTCTTTTAGGCATTTTCAGAACAAATACTTTGGCTTAGAAAAAACAACACAATGAACAATACAATGACATATGATCTAGGTATAACAGAGGACCACATGAGCCCTGAAGTTTCCCAAAGGACCCAAAGGATCAGCTACTTTAGACAGTCAAGAGGACTGATTTAAACTATTTTCTGGTGTAATAGGATCACTGCTGCTGCAAATCTCTTTTCGGTATCAAAATGCAATGATACATGAGGTTTTGATAGCCAAATAATGTATATCAGGTACCCAATATCTGATTTAAAGGCTCTAAGGGCCTAAATGTTACATACGTGATTCAGGAGCATCAAACTATAGTTAGATGATGTATTTTCTTTCTACATACAGTTGTAAGTGCGTTATACTAAACCTACTTGTTAATTCAACCATTTTGGGGACACCAGCAAGAACACTGAAGCTATTTATCACGACAAAAAAAATACATTACAAAATATGCTATATGCCGTGTTGAACCCATTGATGAAAGTCATGGATAATAATCTATACACCACGGGTACCTGCACCGTCTATCACAATGCTCAAGGCATTTTTTCTAGATTCAATCGTAAATATGGACCACCGCGGAGGGCTCATTGTTTCGCCTGAATAGTGTAGTGATCATTAACAATATTGCATGTTTTATTGATGTCATTATAACGACGTAGGGGCCTACATGATTATGAACTACACAATTTCGAAATTCCAGTTTTCCAGGAGTATTTTGAATGCGAAAATATAAGAAAGTATCGGGTAAACTGTACCCGACGCTTTGGCTATAAGTGGCAGGTTTTGTTCACAAATGTAAACACGGCGCTTCGGGAATAATTGACTATTCACAAAAAAATCGTGTAACCCAAATACTCAAAGACCCAGAGGAACGAAGTAACCCCCGGGCTTAGGGCATAGAGCATGCGCACGGCTTGTTACAACGATTTGTGTCAAAGTAGCAAGATATAAGAATGAGTCGCTAAAACTACAGTTGAGACTACCGATTTAGATCCTCAAGAGCATCACACACCTCTAGATCGTACAGAAGTTCTAAGCCTGAAGTCGAATAAGAGTTTAAGGTACTGTACACCCTCATTATAATTTGTTTCTTTCGGGGATCAATATGATTTTGGGGTGACCGCTACAAATACAAAAAAAATCACCTCTACAATATTGTGTATTATGATAAAGAAATCTTTCGAATAAACAAGGCGTGCTTGGTTTATGTGGTAGTGGCAGGCAACTCAACACTAAGCACGATATTTGACATTGGCCCTCCGCTATAAAGTACAATATAATACTAAAAATGATGCCACCGACTGATTGTCAAATATCGGTGCCCGCAGAGCCCAAATGTTATGTTTTTAGGGGTCTACCAGTGTCTTTTAGGCATTTTCAGAACAAATACTTTGGCTTAGAAAAAAAACACAAATAACAATACAATGACATATGATCTAGGTATAACAGAGGACCACATGAGCCCTGAAGTTTCCCCAAAGGACCCAAAGGATCAGCTACTTTAGACAGTCAAGAGGACTGATTTAAACTATTTTCTGGTGTAATAGGATCACTGCTGCTGCAAATCTCTTTTTCGGTATCAAAATGCAATGATACATGAGGTTTTGATAGCCAAATAATGTATATCAGGTACCCAATATCTGATTTAAAGGCTCTAAGGGCCTAAATGTTACATACGTGATTCAGGAGCATCAAACTATAGTTAGATGATGTATTTTCTTTCTACATACAGTTGTAAGTGCGTTATACTAAACCTACTTGTTAATTCAACCATTTTGGGGACACCAGCAAGAACACTGAAGCTATTTATCACGACAAAAAATAATACATTACAAAATATGCTATATTCCGTGTTGAACCCATTGATGAAAGTCATGGATAATAATCTATACACCACGAGTACCTGCACCGTCTATGCTCAAGGCATTTTTTCTAGATTCAATCGTAAATATGGACCACCGCGGAGGGCTCATTGTTTCGCCTGAATAGTGTAGTGATCATTAACAATATTGCATGTTTTATTGATGTCATTATAACGACGTAGGGGCCTACATGATTATGAACTACACAATTTCGAAATTCCAGTTTTCCAGGAGTATTTTGAATGCGAAAATATAAGAAAGTATCGGGTAAACTGTACCCGACGCTTTGGCTATAAGTGGCAGGTTTTGTTCACAAATGTAAACACGGCGCTTCGGGAATAACCGCTTGACTATTCACGAAAAAATCGTGTAACCCAAATACTCAAAGACCCAGAGGAACGAAGTAACCCCCGGGCTTAGGGCATAGAGCATGCGCACGGCTTGTTACAACGATTTGTGTCAAAGTAGCAAGATATAAGAATGAGTCGCTAAAACTACAGTTGAGACTACCGATTTAGATCCTCAAGAGCATCACACACCTCTAGATCGTACAGAAGTTCTAAGCCTGAAGTCGAATAAGAGTTTAAGGTACTGTACACCCTCATTATAATTTGTTTCTTTCGGGGATCAATATGATTTTGGGGTGACCGCTACAAATACAAAAAAAATCACCTCTACAATATTGTGTATTATGATAAAGAAATCTTTCGAATAAACAAGGCGTGCTTGGTTTATGTGGTAGTGGCAGGCAACTCAAAAACTAAGCACGATATTTGACATTGGCCCTCCGCTATAAAGTACAATATAATACTAAAAATGATGCCACCGACTGATTGTCAAATATGGGTGCCCACAGAGCCCAAATGTTATGTTTTTAGGGGTCTACCAGTGTCTTTTAGGCATTTTCAGAACAAATACTTTGGCTTAGAAAAACAACAACACAATGAACAATACAATGACATATGATCTAGGTATAACAGAGGACCACATGAGCCCTGAAGTTTCCCCAAAGGACCCAAAGGATCAGCTACTTTAGACAGTCAAGAGGACTGATTTAAACTATTTTCTGGTGTAATAGGATCACTGCTGCTGCAAATCTCTTTTCGGTATCAAAATGCAATGATACATGAGGTTTTGATAGCCAAATAATGTATACCAGGTACCCAATATCTGATTTAAAGGCTCTAAGGGCCTAAATGTTACATACGTGATTCAGGAGCATCAAACTATAGTTAGATGATGTATTTTCTTTCTACATACAGTTGTAAGTGCGTTATACTAAACCTACTTGTTAATTCAACCATTTTGGGGACACCAGCAAGAACACTGAAGCTATTTATCACGACAAAAAATAATACATTACAAAATATGCTATATGCCGTGTTGAACCCATTGATGAAAGTCATGAATAATAATCTATACACCACGGGTACCTGCACCGTCTATCACAATGCTCAAGGCATTTTTTCTAGATTCAATCGTAAATATGGACCACCGCGGAGGGCTCATTGTTTCGCCTGAATAGTGTAGTGATCATTAACAATATTGCATGTTTTATTGATGTCATTATAACGACGTAGGGGCCTACATGATTATGAACTACACAATTTCGAAATTCCAGTTTTCCAGGAGTATTTTGAATGCTAAAATCTAATAAAATATCGGGTAAACTGTACCCGACGCTTTGGCTATAAGTGGCAGGTTTTGTTCACAAATGTAAACACGGCGCTTCGGGAATAACCGCTTGACTATTCACAAAAAATCGTGTAACCCAAATACTCAAAGACCCAGAGGAACGAAGTAACCCCCGGGCTTAGGGCATAGAGCATGCGCACGGCTTGTTACAACGATTTGTGTCAAAGTAGCAAGATATAAGAATGAGTCGCTAAAACTACAGTTGAGACTACCGATTTAGATCCTCAAGAGCATCACACACCTCTAGATCGTACAGAAGTTCTAAGCCTGAAGTCGAATAAGAGTTTAAGGTACTGTACACCCTCATTATAATTTGTTTCTTTCGGGGATCAATATGATTTTGGGGTGACCGCTACAAATACAAAAAAAATCACCTCTACAATATTGTGTATTATGATAAAGAAATCTTTCGAATAAACAAGGCGTGCTTGGTTTATGTGGTAGTGGCAGGCAACTCAAACACTAAGCACGATATTTGACATTGGCCCTCCGCTATAAAGTATAATATAATACTAAAAATGATGCCACCGACTGATTGTCAAATATCGGTGCCCGCAGAGCCCAAATGTTATGTTTTTAGGGGTCTACCAGTGTCTTTAGGCATTTTCAGAACAAATACTTTGGCTTAGAAAAAAAACACAAATAACAATACAATGACATATGATCTAGGTATAACAGAGGACCACATGAGCCCTGAAGTTTCCCCAAAGGACCCAAAGGATCAGCTACTTTAGACAGTCAAGAGGACTGATTTAAACTATTTTCTGGTGTAATAGGATCACTGCTGCTGCAAATCTCTTTTTCGGTATCAAAATGCAATGATACATGAGGTTTTGATAGCCAAATAATGTATATCAGGTACCCAATATCTGATTTAAAGGCTCTAAGGGCCTAAATGTTACATACGTGATTCAGGAGCATCAAACTATAGTTAGATGATGTATTTTCTTTCTACATACAGTTGTAAGTGCGTTATACTAAACCTACTTGTTAATTCAACCATTTTGGGGACACCAGCAAGAACACTGAAGCTATTTATCACGACAAAAAATAATACATTACAAAATATGCTATATGCCGTGTTGAACCCATTGATGAAAGTCATGAATAATAATCTATACACCACGGGTACCTGCACCGTCTATGCTCAAGGCATTTTTTCTAGATTCAATCGTAAATATGGACCACCGCGGAGGGCTCATTGTTTCGCCTGAATAGTGTAGTGATCATTAACAATATTGCATGTTTTATTGATGTCATTATAACGACGTAGGGGCCTACATAATTATGAACTACACAATTTCGAAATTCCAGTTTTCCAGGAGTATTTTGAATGCGAAAATCTAAGAAAATATCGGGTAAACTGTACCCGACGCTTTGGCTATAAGTGGCAGGTTTGTTCACAAATGTAAACACGGCGCTTCGGGAAGTACCGCTTGACTATTCACAAAAATCGTGTAACCCAAATACTCAAAGACCCAGAGGAACGAAGTAACCCCCGGGCTTAGGGCATAGAGCATGCGCACGGCTTGTTACAACGATTTGTGTCAAAGTAGCAAGATATAAGAATGAGTCGCTAAAACTACAGTTGAGACTACCGATTTAGATCCTCAAGAGCATCACACACCTCTAGATCGGACAGAAGTTCTAAGCCTGAAGTCGAATAAGAGTTTAAGGTACTGTACACCCTCATTATAATTTGTTTCTTTCGGGGATCAATATGATTTTGGGGTGACCGCTACAAATACAAAAAAATCACCTCTACAATATTGTGTATTATGATAAAGAAATCTTTCGAATAAACAAGGCGTGCTTGGTTTATGTGGTAGTGGCAGGCAACTCAAAAACTAAGCACGATATTTGACTTTGGCCCTCCGCTATAAAGTACAATATAATACTAAAAATGATGCCACCGACTGATTGTCAAATATCGGTGCCCACAGAGCCCAAATGTTATGTTTTTAGGGGTCCACCAGTGTCTTTTAGGCATTTTCAGAACAAATACTTTGGCTTAGAAAACTAACACAATGAACAATACAATGACATATGATCTAGGTATAACAGAGGACCACATGAGCCCTGAAGTTTCCCCAAAGGACCCAAAGGATCAGCTACTTTAGTCAGTCAAGAGGACTGATTTAAACTATTTTCTGGTGTAATAGGATCACTGCTGCTGCAAATCTCTTTTTCGGTATCAAAATGCAATGATACATGAGGTTTTGATAGCCAAATAATGTATATCAGGTACCCAATATCTGATTTAAAGGCTCTAAGGGCCTAAATGTTACATACGTGATTCAGGAGCATCAAACTATAGTTAGATGATGTATTTTCTTTCTACATACAGTTGTAAGTGCGTTATACTAAACCTACTTGTTAATTCAACCATTTTGGGGACACCAGCAAGAACACTGAAGCTATTTATCACGACAAAAATAATACATTACAAAATATGCTATATGCCGTGTTGAACCCATTGATGAAAGTCATGGATAATAATCTATACACCACGGGCACCTGCACCGTCTATCACAATGCTCAAGGTATTTTTTCTAGATTAAATCGTAAATATGGACCACCGCGGAGGGCTCATTGTTTCGCCTGAATAGTGTAGTGATCATTAACAATATTGCATGTTTTATTGATGTCATTATAACGACGTAGGGGCCTACATAATTATGAACTACACAATTTCGAAATTCCAGTTTTCCAGGAGTATTTTGAATGCGAAAATCTAAGAAAATATCGGGTAAACTGTACCCGACGCTTTGGCTATAAGTGGCAGGTTTTGTTCACAAATGTAAACACGGCGCTTCGGGAAGTACCGCTTGACTATTCACAAAAAATCGTGTAACCCAAATACTCAAAGACCCAGAGGAACGTAAGTAACCCCGGGCTTAGGGCATAGAGCATGCGCACGGCTTGTTACAACGATTTGTGTCAAAGTAGCAAGATATAAGAATGAGTCGCTAAAACTACAGTTGAGACTACCGATTTAGATCCTCAAGAGCATCACACACCTCTAGATCGGACAGAAGTTCTAAGCCTGAAGTCGAATAAGAGTTTAAGGTACTGTACACCCTCATTATAATTTGTTTCTTTCGGGGATCAATATGATTTTGGGGTGACCGCTACAAATACAAAAAAATCACCTCTACAATATTGTGTATTATGATAAAGAAATCTTTCGAATAAACAAGGCGTGCTTGGTTTATGTGGTAGTGGCAGGCAACTCAAAAACTAAGCACGATATTTGACTTTGGCCCTCCGCTATAAAGTACAATATAATACTAAAAATGATGCCACCGACTGATTGTCAAATATCGGTGCCCACAGAGCCCAAATGTTATGTTTTTAGGGGTCCACCAGTGTCTTTTAGGCATTTTCAGAACAAATACTTTGGCTTAGAAAACTAACACAATGAACAATACAATGACATATGATCTAGGTATAACAGAGGACCACATGAGCCCTGAAGTTTCCCAAAGGACCCAAAGGATCAGCTACTTTAGTCAGTCAAGAGGACTGATTTAAACTATTTTCTGGTGTAATAGGATCACTGCTGCTGCAAATCTCTTTTCGGTATCAAAATGCAATGATACATGAGGTTTTGATAGCCAAATAATGTATATCAGGTACCCAATATCTGATTTAAAGGCTCTAAGGGCCTAAATGTTACATACGTGATTCAGGAGCATCAAACTATAGTTAGATGATGTATTTTCTTTCTACATACAGTTGTAAGTGCGTTATACTAAACCTACTTGTTAATTCAACCATTTTGGGGACACCAGCAAGAACACTGAAGCTATTTATCACGACAAAAAAAAATACATTACAAAATATGCTATATGCCGTGTTGAACCCATTGATGAAAGTCATGGATAATAATCTATACACCACGGGCACCTGCACCGTCTATCACAATGCTCAAGGTATTTTTTCTAGATTAAATCGTAAATATGGACCACCGCGGAGGGCTCATTGTTTCGCCTGAATAGTGTAGTGATCATTAACAATATTGCATGTTTTATTGATGTCATTATAACGACGTAGGGGCCTACATAATTATGAACTACACAATTTCGAAATTCCAGTTTTCCAGGAGTATTTTGAATGCGAAAATCTAAGAAAATATCGGGTAAACTGTACCCGACGCTTTGGCTATAAGTGGCAGGTTTTGTTCACAAATGTAAACACGGCGCTTCGGGAAGTACCGCTTGACTATTCACAAAAATCGTGTAACCCAAATACTCAAAGACCCAGAGGAACGAAGTAACCCCGGGCTTAGGGCATAGAGCATGCGCACGGCTTGTTACAACGATTTGTGTCAAAGTAGCAAGATATAAGAATGAGTCGCTAAAACTACAGTTGAGACTACCGATTTAGATCCTCAAGAGCATCACACACCTCTAGATCGGACAGAAGTTCTAAGCCTGAAGTCGAATAAGAGTTTAAGGTACTGTACACCCTCATTATAATTTGTTTCTTTCGGGGATCAATATGATTTTGGGGTGACCGCTACAAATACAAAAAAATCACCTCTACAATATTGTGTATTATGATAAAGAAATCTTTCGAATAAACAAGGCGTGCTTGGTTTATGTGGTAGTGGCAGGCAACTCAAAAACTAAGCACGATATTTGACTTTGGCCCTCCGCTATAAAGTACAATATAATACTAAAAATGATGCCACCGACTGATTGTCAAATATCGGTGCCCACAGAGCCCAAATGTTATGTTTTTAGGGGTCCACCAGTGTCTTTTAGGCATTTTCAGAACAAATACTTTGGCTTAGAAAAAAAAAACACAAATAACAATACAATGACATATGATCTAGGTATAACAGAGGACCACATGAGCCCTGAAGTTTCCCCAAAGGACCCAAAGGATCAGCTACTTTAGACAGTCAAGAGGACTGATTTAAACTATTTTCTGGTGTAATAGGATCACTGCTGCTGCAAATCTCTTTTTCGGTATCAAAATGCAATGATACATGAGGTTTTGATAGCCAAATAATGTATATCAGGTACCCAATATCTGATTTAAAGGCTCTAAGGGCCTAAATGTTACATACGTGATTCAGGAGCATCAAACTATAGTTAGATGATGTATTTTCTTTCTACATACAGTTGTAAGTGCGTTATACTAAACCTACTTGTTAATTCAACCATTTTGGGGACACCAGCAAGAACACTGAAGCTATTTATCACGACAAAAAATAATACATTACAAAATATGCTATATGCCGTGTTGAACCCATTGATGAAAGTCATGGATAATAATCTATACACCACGGGCACCTGCACCGTCTATCACAATGCTCAAGGTATTTTTTCTAGATTAAATCGTAAATATGGACCACCGCGGAGGGCTCATTGTTTCGCCTGAATAGTGTAGTGATCATTAACAATATTGCATGTTTTATTGATGTCATTATAACGACGTAGGGGCCTACATAATTATGAACTACACAATTTCGAAATTCCAGTTTTCCAGGAGTATTTTGAATGCGAAAATCTAAGAAAATATCGGGTAAACTGTACCCGACGCTTTGGCTATAAGTGGCAGGTTTTGTTCACAAATGTAAACACGGCGCTTCGGGAAGTACCGCTTGACTATTCACAAAAATCGTGTAACCCTAATACTCAAAGACCCAGAGGAACGAATCGAAGTAACCCCCGGGCTTAGGGCATAGAGCATGCGCACGGCTTGTTACAACGATTTGTGTCAAAGTAGCAAGATATAAGAATGAGTCGCTAAAACTACAGTTGAGACTACCGATTTAGATCCTCAAGAGCATCACACACCTCTAGATCGGACAGAAGTTCTAAGCCTGAAGTCGAATAAGAGTTTAAGGTACTGTACACCCTCATTATAATTTGTTTCTTTCGGGGATCAATATGATTTTGGGGTGACCGCTACAAATACAAAAAAATCACCTCTACAATATTGTGTATTATGATAAAGAAATCTTTCGAATAAACAAGGCGTGCTTGGTTTATGTGGTAGTGGCAGGCAACTCAAAAACTAAGCACGATATTTGACTTTGGCCCTCCGCTATAAAGTACAATATAATACTAAAAATGATGCCACCGACTGATTGTCAAATATCGGTGCCCACAGAGCCCAAATGTTATGTTTTTAGGGGTCCACCAGTGTCTTTTAGGCATTTTCAGAACAAATACTTTGGCTTAGAAAAAAAAAACACAAATAACAATACAATGACATATGATCTAGGTATAACAGAGGACCACATGAGCCCTGAAGTTTCCCAAAGGACCCAAAGGATCAGCTACTTTAGACAGTCAAGAGGACTGATTTAAACTATTTTCTGGTGTAATAGGATCACTGCTGCTGCAAATCTCTTTTCGGTATCAAAATGCAATGATACATGAGGTTTTGATAGCCAAATAATGTATATCAGGTACCCAATATCTGATTTAAAGGCTCTAAGGGCCTAAATGTTACATACGTGATTCAGGAGCATCAAACTATAGTTAGATGATGTATTTTCTTTCTACATACAGTTGTAAGTGCGTTATACTAAACCTACTTGTTAATTCAACCATTTTGGGGACACCAGCAAGAACACTGAAGCTATTTATCACGACAAAAAAATACATTACAAAATATGCTATATGCCGTGTTGAACCCATTGATGAAAGTCATGGATAATAATCTATACACCACGGGCACCTGCACCGTCTATCACAATGCTCAAGGTATTTTTTCTAGATTAAATCGTAAATATGGACCACCGCGGAGGGCTCATTGTTTCGCCTGAATAGTGTAGTGATCATTAACAATATTGCATGTTTTATTGATGTCATTATAACGACGTAGGGGCCTACATAATTATGAACTACACAATTTCGAAATTCCAGTTTTCCAGGAGTATTTTGAATGCGAAAATCTAAGAAAATATCGGGTAAACTGTACCCGACGCTTTGGCTATAAGTGGCAGGTTTTGTTCACAAATGTAAACACGGCGCTTCGGGAAGTACCGCTTGACTATTCACAAAAAATCGTGTAACCCTAATACTCAAAGACCCAGAGGAACGAATCGAAGTAACCCCCGGGCTTAGGGCATAGAGCATGCGCACGGCTTGTTACAACGATTTGTGTCAAAGTAGCAAGATATAAGAATGAGTCGCTAAAACTACAGTTGAGACTACCGATTTAGATCCTCAAGAGCATCACACACCTCTAGATCGTACAGAAGTTCTAAGCCTGAAGTCGAATAAGAGTTTAAGGTACTGTACACCCTCATTATAATTTGTTTCTTTCGGGGATCAATATGATTTTGGGGTGACCGCTACAAATACAAAAAAAATCACCTCTACAATATTGTGTATTATGATAAAGAAATCTTTCGAATAAACAAGGCGTGCTTGGTTTATGTGGTAGTGGCAGGCAACTCAAACACTAAGCACGATATTTGACATTGGCCCTCCGCTATAAAGTACAATATAATACTAAAAATGATGCCACCGATAATAATGTATATCAGGTACCCAATATCTGATTTAAAGGCTCTAAGGGCCTAAATGTTACATACGTGATTCAGGAGCATCAAACTATAGTTAGATGATGTATTTTCTTTCTACATACAGTTGTAAGTGCGTTATACTAAACCTACTTGTTAATTCAACCATTTTGGGGACACCAGCAAGAACACTGAAGCTATTTATCACGACAAAAAATAATACATTACAAAATATGCTATATTCCGTGTTGAACCCATTGATGAAAGTCATGGATAATAATCTATACACCACGAGTACCTGCACCGTCTATGCTCAAGGCATTTTTTCTAGATTAAATCGTAAATATGGACCACCGCGGAGGGCTCATTGTTTCGCCTGAATAGTGTAGTGATCATTAACAATATTGCATGTTTTATTGATGTCATTATAACGACGTAGGGGCCTACATGATTATGAACTACACAATTTCGAAATTCCAGTTTTCCAGGAGTATTTTGAATGCGAAAATATAAGAAAGTATCGGGTAAACTGTACCCGACGCTTTGGCTATAAGTGGCAGGTTTTGTTCACAAATGTAAACACGGCGCTTCGGGAATAACCGCTTGACTATTCACAAAAAAATCGTGTAACCCAAATACTCAAAGACCCAGAGGAACGAAGTAACCCCCGGGCTTAGGGCATAGAGCATGCGCACGGCTTGTTACAACGATTTGTGTCAAAGTAGCAAGATATAAGAATGAGTCGCTAAAACTACAGTTGAGACTACCGATTTAGATCCTCAAGAGCATCACACACCTCTAGATCGTACAGAAGTTCTAAGCCTGAAGTCGAATAAGAGTTTAAGGTACTGTACACCCTCATTATAATTTGTTTCTTTCGGGGATCAATATGATTTTGGGGTGACCGCTACAAATACAAAAAAAATCACCTCTACAATATTGTGTATTATGATAAAGAAATCTTTCGAATAAACAAGGCGTGCTTGGTTTATGTGGTAGTGGCAGGCAACTCAAACACTAAGCACGATATTTGACATTGGCCCTCCGCTATAAAGTACAATATAATACTAAAAATGATGCCACCGACTGATTGTCAAATATCGGTGCCCACAGAGCCCAAATGTTATGTTTTTAGGGGTCTACCAGTGTCTTTTAGGCATTTTCAGAACAAATACTTTGGCTTAGAAAAAAAACACAAATAACAATACAATGACATATGATCTAGGTATAACAGAGGACCACATGAGCCCTGAAGTTTCCCCAAAGGACCCAAAGGATCAGCTACTTTAGACAGTCAAGAGGACTGATTTAAACTATTTTCTGGTGTAATAGGATCACTGCTGCTGCAAATCTCTTTTTCGGTATCAAAATGCAATGATACATGAGGTTTTGATAGCCAAATAATGTATATCAGGTACCCAATATCTGATTTAAAGGCTCTAAGGGCCTAAATGTTACATACGTGATTCAGGAGCATCAAACTATAGTTAGATGATGTATTTTCTTTCTACATACAGTTGTAAGTGCGTTATACTAAACCTACTTGTTAATTCAACCATTTTGGGGACACCAGCAAGAACACTGAAGCTATTTATCACGACAAAAAATAATACATTACAAAATATGCTATATGCCGTGTTGAACCCATTGATGAAAGTCATGAATAATAATCTATACACCACGGGTACCTGCACCGTCTATCACAATGCTCAAGGCATTTTTTCTAGATTCAATCGTAAATATGGACCACCGCGGAGGGCTCATTGTTTCGCCTGAATAGTGTAGTGATCATTAACAATATTGCATGTTTTATTGATGTCATTATAACGACGTAGGGGCCTACATGATTATGAACTACACAATTTCGAAATTCCAGTTTTCCAGGAGTATTTTGAATGCGAAAATATAAGAAAGTATCGGGTAAACTGTACCCGACGCTTTGGCTATAAGTGGCAGGTTTTGTTCACAAATGTAAACACGGCGCTTCGGGAATAACCGCTTGACTATTCACGAAAAAATCGTGTAACCCAAATACTCAAAGACCCAGAGGAACGAAGTAACCCCCGGGCTTAGGGCATAGAGCATGCGCACGGCTTGTTACAACGATTTGTGTCAAAGTAGCAAGATATAAGAATGAGTCGCTAAAACTACAGTTGAGACTACCGATTTAGATCCTCAAGAGCATCACACACCTCTAGATCGTACAGAAGTTCTAAGCCTGAAGTCGAATAAGAGTTTAAGGTACTGTACACCCTCATTATAATTTGTTTCTTTCGGGGATCAATATGATTTTGGGGTGACCGCTACAAATACAAAAAAAATCACCTCTACAATATTGTGTATTATGATAAAGAAATCTTTCGAATAAACAAGGCGTGCTTGGTTTATGTGGTAGTGGCAGGCAACTCAAACACTAAGCACGATATTTGACATTGGCCCTCCGCTATAAAGTACAATATAATACTAAAAATGATGCCACCGACTGATTGTCAAATATCGGTGCCCGCAGAGCCCAAATGTTATGTTTTTAGGGGTCTACCAGTGTCTTTTAGGCATTTTCAGAACAAATACTTTGGCTTAGAAAAAAAACACAAATAACAATACAATGACATATGATCTAGGTATAACAGAGGACCACATGAGCCCTGAAGTTTCCCAAAGGACCCAAAGGATCAGCTACTTTAGACAGTCAAGAGGACTGATTTAAACTATTTTCTGGTGTAATAGGATCACTGCTGCTGCAAATCTCTTTTCGGTATCAAAATGCAATGATACATGAGGTTTTGATAGCCAAATAATGTATATCAGGTACCCAATATCTGATTTAAAGGCTCTAAGGGCCTAAATGTTACATACGTGATTCAGGAGCATCAAACTATAGTTAGATGATGTATTTTCTTTCTACATACAGTTGTAAGTGCGTTATACTAAACCTACTTGTTAATTCAACCATTTTGGGGACACCAGCAAGAACACTGAAGCTATTTATCACGACAAAAAATAATACATTACAAAATATGCTATATTCCGTGTTGAACCCATTGATGAAAGTCATGGATAATAATCTATACACCACGAGTACCTGCACCGTCTATGCTCAAGGCATTTTTTCTAGATTCAATCGTAAATATGGACCACCGCGGAGGGCTCATTGTTTCGCCTGAATAGTGTAGTGATCATTAACAATATTGCATGTTTTATTGATGTCATTATAACGACGTAGGGGCCTACATAATTATGAACTACACAATTTCGAAATTCCAGTTTTCCAGGAGTATTTTGAATGCGAAAATCTAAGAAAATATCGGGTAAACTGTACCCGACGCTTTGGCTATAAGTGGCAGGTTTTGTTCACAAATGTAAACACGGCGCTTCGGGAAGTACCGCTTGACTATTCACAAAAAATCGTGTAACCCAAATACTCAAAGACCCAGAGGAACGAAGTAACCCCCGGGCTTAGGGCATAGAGCATGCGCACGGCTTGTTACAACGATTTGTGTCAAAGTAGCAAGATATAAGAATGAGTCGCTAAAACTACAGTTGAGACTACCGATTTAGATCCTCAAGAGCATCACACACCTCTAGATCGGACAGAAGTTCTAAGCCTGAAGTCGAATAAGAGTTTAAGGTACTGTACACCCTCATTATAATTTGTTTCTTTCGGGGATCAATATGATTTTGGGGTGACCGCTACAAATACAAAAAAATCACCTCTACAATATTGTGTATTATGATAAAGAAATCTTTCGAATAAACAAGGCGTGCTTGGTTTATGTGGTAGTGGCAGGCAACTCAAAAACTAAGCACGATATTTGACTTTGGCCCTCCGCTATAAAGTACAATATAATACTAAAAATGATGCCACCGACTGATTGTCAAATATCGGTGCCCACAGAGCCCAAATGTTATGTTTTTAGGGGTCCACCAGTGTCTTTTAGGCATTTTCAGAACAAATACTTTGGCTTAGAAAACTAACACAATGAACAATACAATGACATATGATCTAGGTATAACAGAGGACCACATGAGCCCTGAAGTTTCCCAAAGGACCCAAAGGATCAGCTACTTTAGTCAGTCAAGAGGACTGATTTAAACTATTTTCTGGTGTAATAGGATCACTGCTGCTGCAAATCTCTTTTCGGTATCAAAATGCAATGATACATGAGGTTTTGATAGCCAAATAATGTATATCAGGTACCCAATATCTGATTTAAAGGCTCTAAGGGCCTAAATGTTACATACGTGATTCAGGAGCATCAAACTATAGTTAGATGATGTATTTTCTTTCTACATACAGTTGTAAGTGCGTTATACTAAACCTACTTGTTAATTCAACCATTTTGGGGACACCAGCAAGAACACTGAAGCTATTTATCACGACAAAAATAATACATTACAAAATATGCTATATGCCGTGTTGAACCCATTGATGAAAGTCATGGATAATAATCTATACACCACGGGCACCTGCACCGTCTATCACAATGCTCAAGGTATTTTTTCTAGATTAAATCGTAAATATGGACCACCGCGGAGGGCTCATTGTTTCGCCTGAATAGTGTAGTGATCATTAACAATATTGCATGTTTTATTGATGTCATTATAACGACGTAGGGGCCTACATAATTATGAACTACACAATTTCGAAATTCCAGTTTTCCAGGAGTATTTTGAATGCGAAAATCTAAGAAAATATCGGGTAAACTGTACCCGACGCTTTGGCTATAAGTGGCAGGTTTTGTTCACAAATGTAAACACGGCGCTTCGGGAAGTACCGCTTGACTATTCACAAAAAATCGTGTAACCCAAATACTCAAAGACCCAGAGGAACGAAGTAAGTCAAGTAACCCCCGGGCTTAGGGCATAGAGCATGCGCACGGCTTGTTACAACGATTTGTGTCAAAGTAGCAAGATATAAGAATGAGTCGCTAAAACTACAGTTGAGACTACCGATTTAGATCCTCAAGAGCATCACACACCTCTAGATCGGACAGAAGTTCTAAGCCTGAAGTCGAATAAGAGTTTAAGGTACTGTACACCCTCATTATAATTTGTTTCTTTCGGGGATCAATATGATTTTGGGGTGACCGCTACAAATACAAAAAAATCACCTCTACAATATTGTGTATTATGATAAAGAAATCTTTCGAATAAACAAGGCGTGCTTGGTTTATGTGGTAGTGGCAGGCAACTCAAAAACTAAGCACGATATTTGACTTTGGCCCTCCGCTATAAAGTACAATATAATACTAAAAATGATGCCACCGACTGATTGTCAAATATCGGTGCCCACAGAGCCCAAATGTTATGTTTTTAGGGGTCCACCAGTGTCTTTTAGGCATTTTCAGAACAAATACTTTGGCTTAGAAAACTAACACAATGAACAATACAATGACATATGATCTAGGTATAACAGAGGACCACATGAGCCCTGAAGTTTCCCCAAAGGACCCAAAGGATCAGCTACTTTAGTCAGTCAAGAGGACTGATTTAAACTATTTTCTGGTGTAATAGGATCACTGCTGCTGCAAATCTCTTTTTCGGTATCAAAATGCAATGATACATGAGGTTTTGATAGCCAAATAATGTATATCAGGTACCCAATATCTGATTTAAAGGCTCTAAGGGCCTAAATGTTACATACGTGATTCAGGAGCATCAAACTATAGTTAGATGATGTATTTTCTTTCTACATACAGTTGTAAGTGCGTTATACAAAACCTACTTGTTAATTCAACCATTTTGGGGACACCAGCAAGAACACTGAAGCTATTTATCACGACAAAAACAAAATACATTACAAAATATGCTATATGCCGTGTTGAACCCATTGATGAAAGTCATAGATAATAATCTATACACCACTGGCACCTGCACCGTCTATCACAATGCTCAAGGTATTTTTTCTAAATTAAATCGTAAATATGGACCACCGCGGAGGGCTCATTGTTTCGCCTGAATAGTGTAGTGATCATTAACAATATTGCATGTTTTATTGATGTCATTATAACGACGTAGGGGCCTACATAATTATGAACTACACAATTTCGAAATTCCAGTTTTCCAGGAGTATTTTGAATGCGAAAATCTAAGAAAATATCGGGTAAACTGTACCCGACGCTTTGGCTATAAGTGGCAGGTTTTGTTCACAAATGTAAACACGGCGCTTCGGGAAGTACCGCTTGACTATTCACAAAAATCGTGTAACCCAAATACTCAAAGACCCAGAGGAACGAAGTAAGTCAAGTTACCCCCGGGCTTTGGGCATAGAGCATGCGCACGGCTTGTTACAACGATTTATGTCAAAGTAGCAAGATATAAGAATGAGTCGCTAAAACTACAGTTGAGATTACCGATTAGATCCTCAAGAGCATCACACACCTCTAGATCGGACAGAAGTTCTAAGCCTGAAGTCGAATAAGAGTTTAAGGTACTGTACACCCTCATTATAATTTGTTTCTTTCGGGGATCAATATGATTTTGGGGTGACCGCTACAAATACAAAAAAATCACCTCTACAATATTGTGTATTATGATAAAGAAATCTTTCGAATAAACAAGGCGTGCTTGGTTTATGTGGTAGTGGCAGGCAACTCAAAACTAAGCACGATTTTTGACTTTGGCCCTCCGCTATAAAGTACAATATAATACTAAAAATGATGCCACCGACTGATTGTCAAATATGGGTGCCCACAGAGCCCAAATGTTATGTTTTTAGGGGTCTACCAGTGTCTTTTAGGCATTTTCAGAACAAATACTTTGGCTTAGAAAAAAAACACAAATAACAATACAATGACATATGATCTAGGTATAACAGAGGACCACATGAGCCCTGAAGTTTCCCCAAAGGACCCAAAGGATCAGCTACTTTAGACAGTCAAGAGGACTGATTTAAACTATTTTCTGGTGTAATAGGATCACTGCTGCTGCAAATCTCTTTTCGGTATCAAAATGCAATGATACATGAGGTTTTGATAGCCAAATAATGTATACCAGGTACCCAATATCTGATTTAAAGGCTCTAAGGGCCTAAATGTTACATACGTGATTCAGGAGCATCAAACTATAGTTAGATGATGTATTTTCTTTCTACATACAGTTGTAAGTGCGTTATACTAAACCTACTTGTTAATTCAACCATTTTGGGGACACCAGCAAGAACACTGAAGCTATTTATCACGACAAAAAATAATACATTACAAAATATGCTATATTCCGTGTTGAACCCATTGATGAAAGTCATGGATAATAATCTATACACCACGGGTACCTGCACCGTCTATCACAATGCTCAAGGCATTTTTTCTAGATTAAATCGTAAATATGGACCACCGCGGAGGGCTCATTGTTTCGCCTCAATAGTGTAGTGATCATCAACAATATTGCATGTTTTGTTGATGTCAATATAATGACGCAGGGGCCTACATAATTATGAACTACACAATTTCCAAATTCCAGTTTTCCAGTTTTCCAGGAGAATTTTTTTTATGCGAAAATCTAAGAAAATATCGGGTAAACTGTACCCGACGCTTTGGCTATAAGTGGCAGGTTTTGTTCACAAATGTAAACACGGCGCTTCGGGAAGTACCACTTGACTATTCACAAAAATCGTGTAACCCAAATACTCAAAGACCCAGAGGAACGAAGTAACCCCGGGCTTAGGGCATAGAGCATGCGCACGGCTTGTTACAACGATTTGTGTCAAAGTAGCAAGATATAAGAATGAGTCGCTAAAACTACAGTTGAGACTACCGATTTAGATCCTCAAGAGCATCACACACCTCTAGATCGGACAGAAGTTCTAAGCCTGAAGTCGAATAAGAGTTTAAGGTACTGTACACCCTCATTATAATTTGTTTCTTTCGGGGATCAATATGATTTTGGGGTGACCGCTACAAATACAAAAAAATCACCTCTACAATATTGTGTATTATGATAAAGAAATCTTTCGAATAAACAAGGCGTGCTTGGTTTATGTGGTAGTGGCAGGCAATTCAAAAACTAAGCACGATATTTGACTTTGGCCCTCCGCTATAAAGTACAATATAATACTAAAAATGATGCCACCGACTGATTGTCAAATATGGGTGCCCACAGAGCCCAAATGTTATGTTTTTAGGGGTCTACCATTGTCTTTTAGGCATTTTCAGAACAAATACTTTGGCTTAGAAAAAAAAAACACAAATAACAATACAATGACATATGATCTAGGTATAACAGAGGACCACATGAGCCCTGAAGTTTCCCCAAAAGACCCAAAGGATCAGCTACTTTATACAGTCAAGAGGACTGATTTAAACTATTTTCTGGTGTAATAGGATCACTGCTGCTGCAAATCTCTTTTCGGTATCAAAATGCAATGATACATGAGGTTTTGATAGCCAAATAATGTATATCAGGTATCCAATATCTGATTTAAAGGCTCTAAGGGCCTAAATGTTACATACGTGATTCAGGAGCATCAAACTATAGTTAGATGATGTATTTTCTTTCTACATACAGTTGTAAGTGCGTAATACTAAACCTACTTGTTAATTCAACCATTTTGGGGACACCAGCAAGAACACTGAAGCTATTTATCACGACAAAAAATAATACATTACAAAATATGCTATATTCCGTGTTGAACCCATTGATGAAAGTCATGGATAATAATCTATACACCACGGGTACCTGCACCGTCTATCACAATGCTCAAGGTATTTTTTCTAGATTAAATCGTAAATATGGACCACCGCGGAGGGCTCATTGTTTCGCCTGAATAGTGTTGTGATCATTAACAATATTGCATGTTTTATTGATGTCATTATAACGACGTAAGGGCCTACATAATTATGAACTACACAATTTCGAAATTCCAGTTTTCCAGGAGTATTTTGAATGCGAAAATCTAAGTGATGAATGCAAAAGGCTTTGTAAATCAGTTCCATGCGTAGCCTTTTGTGTACCCCCAACCAGAAGATGAAAGAGTCAAGGAATTTGGGTTCAACGGAATTATTTTTCTTTCAATAATGTGCATTTATACGCTTATTCTACTAATGAATTTGTTTGTGATGAAAAAGGGCAGTTCGTACAATATACTGAGTAATATAACTTGATGTAACTCAGTACAGTGATATAAATTTCTTTTATACTTTACTGTGCTGTACTGTTCTCAATGTTCAACTAGCATTCAGACGTATAACAGAAACAATTTGTCGTTTTATCATGAATTATGTCGTCAGGTTTACGATCATAATACATGATGACACTGGGTTGGTGAGTACATCTCACCTTGTTCATATAGGATTGCAAGATAGGTAGGAATGAGAAACAGGTCGATGCGACACACTATTTGATGAAATACTGGAAATGCAACATGTGAGCCTCGTGACTTAAAACTCCTAACAATACAGATTCAAAAATACCCTTATTGAAGTTAATAAGATCTATTATTTATTAACAGTGTTCTCATAGGCAATTGCTTCACGAGGAGGAACTAAAATTAACAGCTGCGACCCCGTTTCATTCCTAATTAAACGCCATAAAAAACGATAGTGCTAGAAATGACAGGTGACACATGCTACTTCAACAAAAAAATTCCTCAAAGCAAACTCTAATAAGCCAATCAACCTTGACTATTTTCAACCACTCCGTATTCTACTGCATCCTTTTGTGGGCGTATTTTCTAACAAGACTGTATAGAAAGCATCTATTGCAACATTTGGTGATATAATGAATATTCTTAAAATAAACCTCATTACCTGGCAAATTACCAAACTTCTTGCAGTCAGACCCTATGCAGGTTTGTGCTTATCAAATTTGTGCCTTGTCATGCATTGTACTCATATATAAAGAGCTATAAACCTTTCTTTCTCTGAAAATTTGCTTGTGGTATCGGTAGAAAATTGAGAAAACGAAAATATAATTTCAGGATATTGTGTTTAATGTACAGTTGGCTTTGATTGAGCTCACGATAACTCACAAAAGACTGTGTATTAAGGCTTGTATACAAAGGCTCTTCTCATTCACCAGAGAGGTGTTGATGTTAGCATTTAAAATTTGTCCTCACGGCAAATATTGTGGACTATGGTAATTTGGTAAAAACGTGGAATTACTCAATATGAAACTGTTTAACCGAGAAAATAGTGGACACAAATTTATGAAAGAAAAAAAGTCACTCTTATAAGAGAAAACTTAGGTGTCCACATAGTCCTACATAATTCCTGTGGCCTTATTTAGAAGAAAAAAAATCGCGAAAAACATTTCACTAGGCCTAGCTGCCTACTGACTACGTACTACTGTTATAAGCCTTCATCATCAATATAGTAAATCATGAACTTAAAGAGATCGTCCAATTGCAACCCTGGAAAACAGTAGCAATAACAAGTATTAACTTCGTCATCCTTGTATCCACTTTGACTTTCTACTGTCTGGAATAAAATAAAGAAACTTATAAATCAGTGACCTAGCTCCGGGGGTTGCACATGCATGTGGAATCAACAGAGTAGAGTCAACTGTATAACAAATTATCATGAGTCCCGAAAGAGTAATATGCTACTCCATGTCATGGTTGTCTTTAAGAGCAGCAATGGCGACTTATTGTTGCTAAAATACGGCAACAATCATTGCTGAAATTCAGCAACAATCTAAGATTGCATTTGGGACATAAAGCTAGATACCACTATGACTGACAAAAATGTTACTATGTTGAAAAACATTCAAAAAACATTGGCAATAGAATGAAGAAGACATAAATGTGATCGTAGCAGCAGAGGATGACGAACTTGATTTAACTTTGACGAAAGTGGATGCGAAATGATGAAATTGATTGGACAAAGTAAAACAAAAATTAATGACCAAATACTAAATTGACTTTAAGATGTGCAAGATTAAGGAGTTTCGGGACGAAATTGAATTTTTAAAAGTATGAAATTGATTGACAACAGTGTTATTAAAATGGACGGGAAAACCTGAATTTACGTTAATCGTGAGAATATACACTTGTCTCTCCTTTGTTGGAGAGTTGGACAAATATATATATATATTTTTAATTTTCTTTTATTATGAAGGTTGAAGAGATTGTTGATAATATCAAGCTGAAAACAATGTCCATGAGTCATTTATCAGTTTCTGAATATCTAAATGACATTATGGAGCACCGTGGTATATTGGTGAGGACTCATACAAAAAGTTCGTTCCTTACTCAGTGCTATAGCTTACATCCTTGGGCAATGCGTTTCCCCCACATATTCCCTCTCGACCCAGGAGTACCTGGAAACGATGGGGGTAATAACATTTGCAGGGCCCGCGGGATTTGATTTTAATTGATTTTATTTACCAACAGCAATACAGTATTACATTTCTTACAATGTGTTTACATATACAAGAAGAGAAACTATTGGTTGGTAAAAGGGGCCAGATAATAGCACATGCATGTGCTAGTCGAGCCTAACCTCTTAAACAGCTAAACAAAGTATGTTGGTACAAATCAGTTAAGAAAACGTAACAAAACAAAAAATAATGAATTTACAATTACAATCAATACTTAAAAAAAATAAGAATACTTAACAATGTCTTACAATGTACAAACTGATAATGTAAAACATAATTTGTGTACATAAATATGCAGATTATTTAATTTGATATTTCATTCATGATTTGTTCAACAAATGACTTGTTACAGAATTCCGAAACCTATTTCTAGAACTTATTGATCTGACATTAATAGGTAATCTATTCCAAAAATTCACCGCCCACAAAAGAAAATGAAAATTGACCTTGTGTCGTTCTAAATTTTGGAAGACGTAATTGTCCACTTTCTTTTTGTCTTGTGGAACAGATATGCTCTATAATCTCACAGTACTCTTTTAAAATATGAGGCCAATCATCATTGACTAGATCAAACTTGAAAGTAGAAATTGATAAATCATGTAAATTATACACAATTAGGATTCGCAATCGTTTAAATAATGGAGCTGTAGGAGTTCTCCATTCACTAAATGTTACAGCACTTACTGCCATTTTCTGATAAGTAAATTAATGGAAAGAAAATACTGTTTTCTTTTCCTTTCTCTCCTTAACAAAATAAAGATTATGACTCGTCCAGTACCGTAGAAAGACATAACATGCTGGGTTTTGTTCACTGATGATTGCTCATGTCAATTACTTTCATTTCTAGTCCATTGTGCTAGTTTGATGATAATGGCCTTGGTTACTTTGGGCCTTCTTCCACCGGTGGTGTTGTTGGTTACTATGGCATCACTGGCCACACCCACATACGGTTCATGCTCGTCTGGGGACTCGTAAGTATTCAAAATATTCATGATTGTGTGCTTATCATATCAATCCTTTTATATCATCATTAAAACACAGCTTGACATTAAACCAAAAAAAAATCTATTTTTGTTGTAAATGTCGGTAGCATTGTCTCCCTGAGAACGCAAGGTTATTCCTGGCAATATCACAAAGAAAAAGAAATAAAAAAGTCATATACACCTCACTGCGTTTGTAACACAAATCTGTTTAGACGCATAAGTTCCACTTTAATTCAACAACGTGGGGTCCATAGGAATAATAACATGATTATGATGTCATGGTAGCATTCTGTTGTTTGAGTAATATAGATTAATGTTAGTTTTTACTTCTGGTAATGACTTAATACGAATTTCTTCATCGAATTGTTCTAAAATCACAGAAAGCATTTTGTAAACAAATAATAACAATAAAAGTAAAAGTTGAGCTGATGGTATATATATATATATAAGCATTGGGGAAGGATAAGGTATACAATGAGTTCATTATGTCAAACAGAGCACCTTTATATACATCATTTTAACCACAAACAAAATCCAGTTAAGAGATTATTTCCCGTTTGGAATTATTCGATGCAGTTCCTATGAAGTTAGTGTGTCTTACAGTCAATCCTACAGTCAGCGTTACTCAACAAGCTGCGGCTTTTGGAGCAGTTGTACACGATACAGGCAAGTTACCTACTATTATCATTTATTGATATTTACTTATATTGTTTTTGTTATTTCTCAAGAAAATGGCTGGTCCTGATATATTTCAAAAAAAAAAATTCCAATTAGTAGTGGTAGTGGTGGTGGTGGTGGTGGCGATGATAGTGGTAGTAGCCTCCTTTTGACAGTTCATAGCCGTCCTTTATCTCTCGTGATTCAGCTCGTTCTAGTTTTCATTTCTTCAATCATTTGGTCAATTGAAGTATATATATTTACAAATGCGCAGAAGGCAGAACGGAAACGTGTCCTTTTTTTGAGGTTTTACATCTTACAATCTTGCATCAGAGAAACTATCGATATCATATACAATCTTGTCAGTCAGATGTCTATTCACTCTGCACAAGAAGAAACCTTCGTCTGCCCAGACCAAAAACACGAGGTTATAAACAGTTTTTGTTTTCCTTCGGAGGAGGGGGCTTCAGTATATTAAACCAACTACCTTCGCATTTGAGCACTGTTTCCACACTTCAGTCATTTTAATCTAGCATGTGTACTTTACAAGCTTATCTCGATGAATCATAATCTTTTGTTGCAATTGTAAACATGTTATTTTATGTTGTTAGGGGCCTGGGGCCTGTTGAGTTTTGAAACCTACCAGACAATCCCACTATTTAGACCTTCCCCTCACGCGTACCCCTTTTTGCACATATAAACATTTCTTTGCGGCTCCAAAAATGGGAACTCACCATGCAACCACATAATGCACTTCCAAAGGCTAAACTGCTTCAAGAGAAAAAAAAAAAAACATCTAATTCAGACATACGCATTCAATTCCAACTGAACGAGCAGGACCTAATCATCTCTGCCCCCACTTATATATCTCTCTCTGACTCTCTGACTCTCTCTCTCCCACTCTATTTCTCTTTCTCTTTCCATTTCTTTATAATTACTACACTCTTACACACTCATTTTCCATTACTTCTCTTTTTCCCCTTTTCCCTCACTCTCTCTTCTCTCACTTTCTCTATTTCAACACCGTATAACGCTTTCCATTGACTTTCTAACTTTTTAGGGGGTGGAGGCAACGTCCACCTATACCCATCCCACATTTCTGAGGTTTCTTGTTAACATTTTGTTTGTTCGCTTTTTAATTTATTTCTATGACCCAATCACTGACTGCTTTAACTCAATTTTCGGGCATGTAATGTACAACTGAATTGAATTTCATGAAATAGTTTATTAACAAAGAAAATCATCACGACCAAATGCATAGCTTTTTAACATGCCCTATTAAAAGTAACTGTTTTCCACACACCAAAAAAAAAAATCAGTTATCTTATATACATGTAAATAATGTATGGTCAAGTTACTAATGTTCAATTAGTATGATTTTACGTAGAACATCATTGTTTTTTTTAATTCAAATCGTTGTTAAGATTCTTTTTAAGGTATGAATGTGTTAGCAAAGAAAAGAAAAATAAGCTGAAATAATTGTTGAATATACTTAAATTTTTAGCCAATTTTATTTCTCACTCAATCATTGAGTAATTAATGTAAACATGTATTGAAATTGTATGTTCTGAGATTTGATTATTGCTATGAAAATGAAAGAAACAGACAAACAAATTTTAATCAAAATTGAAACGACTCAAGAATGCTAAGGGGTGTATTGACACGATTCTTTGTACTGGTTTCTTGTAGAACACGTTACCGTGTGGCCTATATGTCTGAAACTAGATGTTGTGCGGGGTTCTCAGGCCCCCCTTGTATTGGTAAGTTACATGAAAACTATTATAATAAAATATATAATGTTGTATATTGAAAGGACAGTGCATAAGATAATCTGGGTGAACAGAGCCCTTTTATGAATGACTATGAATAACGCAATCCAGCGTTTTTTTAATTGTTATTGTTCATTTATCCATTCTTCTTCTTCCTCTTCCTTTTTTTCCTTCTTTTTTTTTCTTCTTCGTCTTTGTCTTCTTCTTCTTCTTCCTCTTCTACTTCCTTTTTCTTTCTTTTTTCTTCTTCTTTTTTTCTTCTCCTTTTTTTTCTTCCTCGTCTCCTCCTTCTCCGCTTCTTCCACCTCTTCTTCTTCTTCTTCTTCTTCTTCTTCTTCTTCTTCTTTTTTGTTTTTTCTTCTTCTGTTTTGTTCTTCTTCGTCTCCAGACCTCCTTTGTCTCATTCTTCTCCTTTCATCGTCTGTTTTTTCTTCTTCTTTTTTTCATTGTTTTAAATTATTATTATCATGATTATCATTATTATCATTATTATTATTATTATTATTATTATTATTATTATTATTATTATTATTATTATAATTATTGTCTTTATTATTAATACTACTTAATTTACTAATTAATTTATTCATGTTTACAGTATTGCTATAAAGATGTATATATATCATCATTCCTTTCTGTTATGCGGAAAACAGGAATAGAAAAACAAACGAACCATATTGGAACATGATAGTGGAAGTTTGTCAACCGGTAAATAGTCCTTTTTACTTCGTTGAAAAAGATGAAAACGATACGTTTCATGTTCAAAGGGAATTGGGGTTGTTATCGATTCGCACGATGGAATAACTTAAAACAATCGACTTCGACCTTCTGTGAAGTCCTCTTATACTTATGGAAATGCATTCCCTTACTTATTTTATTGCATTTATTACCCAAATCTGCAGATACACTGTAATTCAGCATGACAAATAACTATACATTTGGTAAATAGAGCCAACAAATAGCAATAACTAGTCAAGATTGGTACATCTCAATACACCATAATGTATGATAGTAATCATTGACGTGAAACGCACCTTATTTTCGTATGTAAAGGAAATCAATAACATATATAATATCAATATAACGAATTAATCGAACATATTTGCTATGATATAGTTGGAACTCTTTTTTTTTTTGAGGGACAAACACAAATTTTCTGTATGCATCAATATTTGTTTCTGATTTCATCTATATTCCCTTTCCCCCAAGATGTTAACGAATGCGCATCTAACCCGTGTGTGAATGGAGGAGCATGCTCAAATCAACGGAATTATTACTCATGTATTTGTGCTAGTGGGTGGTCCGGATCAATTTGTCAGAATGGTAAGTAAACTAAATATTTTCCCACCCAACGAAACACAATGAAGATGATGGAATCTATAACAATATATGTTTTTCGGGCCAACAATCGTCAAAACATCAGTCAGTTTCATTAACGTCCATTCATTAAGCTCCCGCAAGTGACCGCTTATCAATTGCTCCCTTGCTGTCAAACGAAGAGTAGAATGAAAAATTATTTTATTACATAAAAAGCAATCCATGGATTTTCCTCGGTGTATATTTTAAAAATGCTGACCCCCTATAACAGGGGCGGCCTAGCGACATCGAAAGTGGGAGGGGGGCACCAACAAAAAAGGGCACCTAGAAAGGGAAATCTCAAAGCAAAAATATTCAATTATTTTAGACATGGGTATATACCCCTGCATTGTGATTACATTATCAAAGATGGCTTCAATATTTGTAGCTCTTTGTACATCATACAAGATATTGCTTGAGCATCATACTTTGCAGTTGGGTGTGATGGTCTGATGGGCTTTGGGGGAAATTGCTCTTAGTCGCTTGAAATTAGAGGCACGTTTAATAATGAGAGGAAAAGGGGACTCTTATCGAAAAGGATAAGACACTTTATTTAGAAAAGAAAAGGAGCTCGTGTCAAAGTACAAAGGGTAATTATCAGAGGTGAAAATGGGACACTTCTTACACCTAAAAAAACAGGCAGTCAAGAGGAATGAAAAAAGGCACTTATGAGATGGGAAATGGGCATTTGTCGACGGAAAAGGGGCACCCATCAACTTTTGATAGGGGGTATTTATAAAAGGTGATAAAGGGGCATTTATGAAAAAGGGAAGGAGCACTTAAAAGAAGGAAAAATAACATTTATTAGAAGTCCCTTAATAGAAAGGAAATAGGGCACGTATCATTTTTTTAAAGGTATCAGAGGTGGACAGGGGCACTTATCGCACCTGAAAAGGGTGCACTGACCAGATATGAAAAGCGGCACTTATGAGAATGATAAAGGGGCACTTGTTATAAAGATAAATGTGCATTTGTTTTAAGAAAAGGGGCGCCGATCAGATTTTTATAGGGGCACTTATCAGAGATGAAGAGGGTAATTATAAGAAGGAAAAATGGCACTTAATATAAAAGGGAAAAAGAGCATTTATTAAAAAAGGAAAGGGGCACGTGTTAAAATAAAAGGGATACTTATCAGAGGTGAAAAGGGGAAGGGGCCCTTTTAAAATTAATAGGGGAACTTGTCAATGTAAAAGGAGCATTTTACCTCTGTAAAAATAGGGCACTTTTCCTATGTAAAAAGGGGCACTATGGGGAGTACTTGAAAAAGTGGGTGTACTGTGCCCCCTGCCTCCCTCCCCCGGGAGGGCTGTCCCTGCCCTGTAATCCTCGAGCTTACGATCATCAGGCAAATATACTTGAGAGTCCTCGAACACGTTCTCTGCATGGTGATGAATCATTTGCTGTTTTCTGAACCTAGGTTGTGGAACAGTATATTCCTCGGTTTCTTGTGACCTGCTATCTACTTTCAAAATCCACTAAAGACTTACCTACTTAACATTGCTTGCAACTACCCACTTTTTTCAGGTGAATCATGGACGGTGTATTCAGTATTTAAAAAAAATCTCATTAGTGCCTTTGACTAGGTAACTAGATATTGGCGCTCTACAAATTCCCGGATTAGCCGGGATACCATATTTATCTCAAACTACTGGAATCAATGAAGAAATATTCATTATATACATTATCTAACATTAGTCTGTGCAGATATGTGTTAATAGATCTACGAAATGATCAGTTGCATTAATTCATTCTCTACACTGTCATAACTATAGACTGACTTGATATTGACCTTTCCTTCTATGCAGACGTGAACGAGTGCTTGTCTAACCCGTGTTCTAACGGAGGGCAATGTAACAATCTTCAGAATGCATTCAGTTGTATCTGTAATTCTGGCTGGATTGGATCAAGATGTCAAACTGGTGACTATTTGTTTTCCTTCCTTTTGATGTTTTGTTTTGCACATAAATCTCAATCATCATTTTTGTTTTAATGTGATTTGATTTAATTTAAGATAATGTTCATATAAAAGTAAGGTCCTTGTCAGCTAAATACCAATGATAATAGCGATTATAATTTAAAATAATAATAATAATAATAATGATAATAATAATAATAGTAATAATAGTAATAATAATAATGTTGATAACAATAACAATGATGTTAAGTTGGTAACATTTAAAGTGTTTCATACTATATTGACTGAGCAAAATTTTGCTTGCGCGTGCAGTTAACAACGCGCATTGAGACACGAGCAATAGGCCTACTCTGGGCCAGGTAATTTTCCTACCAAATAAAAAAGTCTTGACAAGCAAATTTTTTTAAATATATTTGTTTTAATAATTTGTATCTTTAGGGTTAAGATTAGGTTTAAGGTTATACTGAGGGTTGCAGTTTGGTTTTAGGTTTAGGGTTAGGATTAAAGTATAGTGTAGGCTGAGGGTTGCAGTTGAGTTTTAGGTTTAGGGTTAGGGTTAAGGTTATGCTGAGGTTGCAATCGGGGGCTAGGTATACGGTTAGGATTACGCTGTTATCGGGAATATAACATGCGGAAGAAAGCGGGAAAACAGAAGTATATCAGGAAAGATAAAGAAGGATAAACAAAGAATTACATAAGGACACGCAGAAGTAGGATACACAAAGAAATACATAATAATAGATGCAAAATAATAGAAAGAATAACAAAGAAATACATGATGAATAACATAAGGAAAGAGAGAAGAAGGATAAACAAAAAAATACAGACGGATATATAGAAAATTATTTTTAAAAAGAAGTACATCAGAAAATATAAGAAACAAACAATTTTCTAATGAAAGGAAAGACAGAGGGAAGCCAAAACAAAGAAATACGTTTACTACAAGGACAGAAGAGAGGAGAAACTAATTTCATAAAATACTGCACCTAGTGCTTAACTTAAATTATATGATACTGTTGTATAACACTGTACCAGAATACAGCTCTGTCCAAGCACTAGCTTTCTAAAGCTGGTATTTTATTTTCATTCTCATTTTCATTTGTCATAGGTGTCTCTCTCGCTCTCTTCGTCTTAATATGTTATCTTTCATCATGCTCTAACTTATAAGGCATGACCTTTGTCTTGTTTTGTATCATGTGAAATCTTTCCTTTTTTACAAATATATATATAGTATTTATCTTGTTATAACAAAATGCATATATTGTTGGACCATATGTACATTTACCTTTAATAAATGTTGATTGATTGATATTCCTAACATTACCAAGAATGATCTGACTTTTCCTTATATGCAGATTTTAACGAGTGCTCGTCTAACCCGTGCCTTAACGGAGGGTATTGTAACAATTTTCATAATGCATTCAGTTGTATCTGTAATTCTGGCTGGATGGGAACAAGATGTCAAACTGGTGAGTACTTTTACCCTTTCTTTTCAGGTTTTTGTTTGCATATAAAACCTCAATCACAATTTGTGTATGTGGTTTGATTTGATTAAAGATGATGTTCATACAAACCTAATGTCCTTGTCAGATAAATAACAATACTAATAATAATGATGATGATAACAAAAACAATAATCGAGAATAATATCGCTAGTGATATTCGTTTGTCTCGCAATATATGGTCAAATATAATGATCTAAAGATCGAGACGTTTCGTGCGCCTCTGCAACACTTCGTCAGATGATAAATTCTATTGTAAGCAAGCGTGTTTTATACTCTACGGGAGGACCGGCGGTCAATTAATTCAATCAATAATTGGAACAATAGCGCATAAGGCCTATTGGCCGACGCACACGGGTGTTAAACCAATCAGCAGGCCGCTGGCTCGGCTCGCCTGCTGGCGATAATAATAACACAATAACAATGCTGGTAAGTTGGTAACATTTATATGGCTTTATACTAATGTTTCTAAGCAAGGTACTATAATTACCTGGTATTAGTCATGCGGCCCTAATAAGGCGTGTTGATATTCAAGGATTGTTTTCCTACCGGATACCCATTTACATCACCTGACCGGATAGTGTCAAATGCAGATTAATGTCTTGCCTATAAAGTATATTAGTGCGGCAGCGGGACTCGAACCGCGAACGATGTGATCCATAGTCCTGTGACTTATCCACTAGACCATTGTTTTCAATTAGGGTGCCACGGGACATCTCTAGCGGTGGCCGAGAGAGAAATTAAAGTTAAGATCCATTTTTTTTTATTCATTATGAGATTTATAAATTTATTTAAAAACAAAATATTAAACACCACTTTACATCTGTTTAATTAAAATGAGACACAAGCAATAGGCCTATTCTGGGTCAGGCAATTGCCTTACACATAAATACGTTTTGACAAGCATATGTTTTATAATATATCTCTTTTTTAGAATTGTTATGTTTAGGGTTGGAATTAGGGGTTAGTGTTAGGTTGAGGGTTGCAGTTGGATTTTAGGTTTAGGGTTAGGATTAGGGTTAGTATTATGCTGAGGGTTGCAGTTGAGTTTTATTGTTTAGGGTCAGTATTAGGCTGAGGGTTGCAGTTGTTATTAAAGGTACTATGTCCCACTTGCAGGCCAAAAAATAAAAAGGTTAAATTCCAACTGCATTTGAAAGATGATACTAATTTAGAACTTCCCTAAAAAAAGGGGGCTTGAAAATGTCTTTAAGTGGGAAAATAACGACTATTAGTGCTACGTGCTAATAAGTGCCAATAGTCTGATTTCAGACCATTGTACCGAATGGTAACACGTTTTGTGCTGCGCAAAGATTCAATCAGTTTAATTTTGGCCATTACAAGAAGTGGGTTATTGATGTAGACAAATGCTCATGTACCCTTTACAGCTCATTTTATGTATGTTATTACCAAAGAAGAAAAAAAAGCCAGTCAGTCACTCAATAGTGTCTGACAGTGAAGTCTAGCAAGTAAACGGGTTTCCTTGCATAATTTGAATATTAGGACACTGCTAACGTTTTAATTTCACAGATAGGACATACATGACATATTCATAATTCATGCAAAGTTCTACAGAATTTGATGTTGGCTGCAAAAGGGACATAGTATATTTAAGGTTTAAGGTAAGGGTTACACTGATATCGGAAAGATGACATGCGGAAGAAAGCAGAAAATATGAATGAAAAATTCATAGCGAGAAGACTAGGATTCTAACTAATCTTAAAGCTCATATTCTAGGACAATAAATGTCCATTAATTTGGTACCTACGGCAAGCCTATGTTATTTCGAAGTTGTTCGTTTTCATTGCATATCACAAAAATCTTCTAGCTACTGGATATCCTCAATTGAAATGTCGAAAAATAGTCTCCTCTCTTTGCCTAGAAAGTCAGTCACGGAGCTGGTCCACTATTTGTGACGTCACGCCCGGGACGAGTATATTCACGTACCCGGATGTTCCATAGAAAACATGGGCAGAGAGATACAAATTTCTGCTATTTAGTTTCAAAGTTTAGTTTCATAACTCTATGTAGAATTCTTCACCTTCCCTAATATTTCATAGTACTAATATCAATTCACTTTTTCAGAATTATGACATAAACAAGCCAACGATGCGCTATTAGTCGATATTTTCACCATGTGATTTTGTTTGAGTGTGTTGAATTTGGTGAGATTGTTTTCGTGTGCTCGGTAAAGTAGATACGGTCGTTTGGCTTCGTTCGAGTCTTTCTCGCGTTCGGTCTAGCTCGCTTTATACATATACACTTTCGATTCACGTACGGTACATATTATATAATTATATCAATTGATAATGGCTGGAGAGTTTGACCAGAACGATCTTTTATGGATTTTGAAGAGTTTATGGAGAAAGATGATGAAAGTAATGAAGGAAAAAGGGACGATAGTGCAGACGAGGATGATGGAAGTTGGGAGGACGCAAGTACAAGTGGGGGAGAAGACGATAGAGAAGTCGGAGAGCAAGGAGATGTCGACGTTCCTGCAGCCGGGGCCGGGGAGTAGCGGCAGTAGCACCTAGCGCTCTAGACCGAAGATTTCTGTCTCTTTCGTTCGTTAGCCTCTGATTTGGGTAGGGTCGGCTCCTCTCTTTAGAGACAGAAGCCGACCATAGTGACTGCATTGCAAACTACTGCTCGCGTCCGAGCAGTAAACTTATGCCCAAAATACTACATTTTACCCGATGCATATCCGATGCATTTATTATTGTAAATTAGGCCTAGGCTAAACTACATCGGTTCCACTTACCAGATTGACTGTATGATGCGTTTAAGGGTCTTTTTTCCGGATTTTCATCGCCGATTGAGCTCCATGTTGAAATTCTTGGAGCCGTATTTTAAACTGTTACTGCGCATGGAGGAAGATGACGTCATCCATTAACAGTAACAGTTTAAAATACGGCTGCAAGAATTTCAACACTGCCGATTCCGCTCGCTTCACGAACGTTCGTGCAAGAGCCGTATCACTTGCGGATGAATATCGTTCATAGACGTCGTCCGCTAAATAGAGGAAGCTTGATCTCGTTCAAGTGTGATATATATATTTAAAACAAATATTTAACTGGTTCTGTATCCTTTTTGAGGCAGTCAAACACATCCATGATAACTACAGTCACAGTTCTAGGCCTATTCGTTTCACAAAACTGCTCCTGTACCTTATCTGACAAGATAATGTATATGTACACCCGCCTATTCATACCTGCATATGATTTAACCTTATTTTCCAAGCAGTAAACCCGTCTTAAAACTCTACCAAAAAGGATAATGTGAGGATATAAAAAGAAATCAGCAACTGGAAAACATTGCTTAGTTATTCTTCATTCAAATAAAAACAGAAAATCTATCAAATAAACTCGTTAACAAGAAAAATTCTAAGCTCTAACAGGATAGCATTTACGTGGGCATATCATTGGCATTCACTCACTCAGCCCATGATCCCCGGTCGTGACGTCAAGAATAGAGGACCCGGCAATTCAGTGCATTTCCGGGTTTCCGACTTCGAGATTTTTGTGGAGTTTACTCGCATAAATTAACTATTCTGAACTTGTTTTGTCGGTTGAACGCCATTTAGTGTTATTCTGGGGGTTAAAAGCTTTCTATTGATGTGATTATCTCAATATTTGGGATTATCCTAGAATTTCACCTTTAAGATTGCTGAGAATTGCCTGAATTCTGACTTTTAGAGATGAGGGTGCTTGTCATGCTGAAGCAGCTTTGTCATTGCAAGAAAACTCTTCTAGTAACAATTAACAACTGAGCATCTCTTTGATCTCCCATTGAAGCCAACTTGTAAGACCAGCGGGTGATCGCTGGAAGATTTACAACCAATACACCATAGAAAATGAAAATATTAGAAAGAAAAACAAAGAAATACATAAGGAACCAGAGAAGAAATATAAACAAAGAAATTAATAAGGATAGATAGAAATTGAAAGAGAGAATGACAAAAAATACATAAAGAGAGACTAAGAATTACATAAAGAAAGATAGAACAAGGATAAACAAAGATATACATAATGATAGATAGAAAATGATAGAAAGAAAAACATAGAAATACCCAAAGAAAAATAAGGAAGTACACACGGAAAGAAAAAAAGAAGGATAAAGCAAGAAATAAGGATAGGAAGAAAATAATAGAAAAGATGAACATTGAAATAAATAAGAATAGATAGAAAATGATAGAAAAGAAAGAATAAAATACAAAAGGAACAAAATCATAAGAAAAGAAAGTAAGCTAAACAAAGAAATACATGAGGAAAGACAAAATAAAGATATACAAAGAAACACATAATGATAGATGGAAATGATAGAAAGAATAACAAAGAAATACATAAGGAATAACAATGAATTACATAAGGAAAGAGAGAAGAAGGATAAACAAAGAAATACAAAAGGATAGAAAATTTAAGAAACAAATAATTTTGTTTTTAATTGAAAGGAAAAACAGAGAGAAGCCGAAACAAACAAATACATGTACATCAAGGACAGATTGGAGAGAAGAGAAATTAATGTAATAAAATACTTCACCTAGTGTTTAACTTAAATTATATAAACATGTTGTATAACACTGAATATCAAGCATAGTATACACCTCTGCCGAAGCACTAGCTTTCTGAAGCTCGTATTTTTTTTTAAATTTTCATTTGTCATAGGTTTCTCTTACTCTCTTCGTCTTGATATGTTATCTTTCATCATGCTCTAAGGCATGACCTTTGTCTTGTTTTGTATCGTGTGAAATCTTTCCCTTTTTTAAAATATATAAAGTATTTATCTTGTTATAAAAAATGCATGAATCGTTGTACCATATGTACATTTACCTCTAATAAATGTTGATTGATTGTTATTCCTAACATTACCAAGAATGATCTGAATTTTCCTTCTATGCAGATCTTGACGAGTGCTCGTCTAACCCATGTATTAACGGAGGGTATTGTAACAATCTTCAGAATGCATTCAGTTGTACCTGTAATTCTGGCTGGATGGGAACAAGATGCCAAACTGGTGACTATTTTTACCCTTTCTTTTGATGTTTTTGTTTTGCATATAAAACCTCAATTACAATTTGTGCATGTGGTTTGATTTGATTAAAGATAATGCTCATACAAATCTAATGTCAGATGCTGCTTGTAAGTATCGGCTTGCATGGTGATGTAGAAATACAGTATAAGCTTGCGGGTGCACCATGTGAGAGAGGGGGAGGATTGAGGAGTTCTGAAAAGAACTCTCGGTATTCTTTCTTGAGGGTGTGTAGTCCTGAAAAGGACTGTTGGTGTAGTCTTGAAAAAGACTGTTGGTTATCTTTCTTTCTTAGCTTATAGTTCTAAGGAGAACTATAGCGCTTGGAGAGGATGAGTGGCGGGAGTGGCTCGACGTTTCGAACAGGTTGACTATCCGTCGTCAGGAGTGGAGAATAGTGTGTGTGTGTGTGCATTGGGTTTTTACAGACGTGTATCAATCAGATATGATTATTTACGTCTGGGGACCGACCCTTAACGTCACCATCCGAAAGACGCGATTCAGTTTCGAACCTGCGTCCTCGGCTGAATCAGTTTGTAACTTCCACTGTTAGCTGGATTACAGGCGCACGCCACAACGCCTAGCTGGCGTGCGTGAGCTTAAGTCACCAGTTTGCGGACGTGGGGGAAAATTACATGACCGTGTGAGCTTGAGTCATCGGATAGTAGACATGGATGGTCTGCTTGGCCGTCTGCTTGTCCGTCTGGGCTGAAGTCTCCGGGTTGCGGACTTGGGGGAGTTTCGAATCCATGAGTGAGGTGTGCTGTCGGCGAGACGATGTGTGTGTCCCCGACGTAGGCGGCGTAGTAGTCTGTTGTCGTCTGCTGTGCATTGTGGCTGTGAGGCTGGCGGCTGCTTTGATGGTTTGGCGGGTGGCGGTGGTTGATGTACGGGTGTATGCGGGGGTGGTGAAGGCGGTGGTGGAGTCGGTGGTGGAGGAGGAGTGACCGGGTACTTGTTGATGAGGGGTTTCCAGATGTCGTTAATGTATAATCCTGAGTGTTGGGGCACGGTGTTGTGGCGGTGAATTTCGATGGCTTCTCGGATTCGGCGTGTATGCCAGTGCTTCATTATGGAGATGAGATGACTGTTATCCCATTTGATGGTGTGTTCGTGTTGCTGGGCGTGTTTGACGATGGCGGACTTGTCCCAATCGCTGAGTCTGAAGCTGATTCTGTGCTCCATGAGTCTTGTTTCCAGATTTCTCCCCGTTTCACCAATGCAGACTTTTCCACATTCGCATGGTATTTTGTAGACTCCAGCTTTCTTGTGGTTTGGATGCTTGTCTTTATGGGAGTGGAGTATCGAATGGAGTTTTTTGGAGGAACTGTGTCGAACTTGGATGTCTGCTGCTTGAAGGATACGTTGAATCACTTACATCACTTGACAGGAGCTCGCTCGCAAAATTTAGAAAGAGTATGATTTTAGTCGTTGAAGTGCCTGATTACCGACATAAATAGGAAAGTAGGTGCCAGAAAAAACTTTGATAGCGAGCTGCTCAAATTATAGATTGCTATTGGGTTTAAGGTTTAGGGTTAGTGTTAAAATGAGGGATGGAGTTGGGTTTTACATTTTAGGGTTAGTGTTAGAATGAGGGTTGCAGTTGGGGTTTAGGGTTAGTGTTAAAATGACGGTTGCAGTTTGGTTTTAGGGTTAGTGTTAGAATAAGGGTTGCAGTTGGGTTTTAGGGTTAGTGTTAGAATGAGGGTTGCAGTTGGGTTTTAGGTGTAGGGTTAGTGTTAGAATGAGGGTTGCAGTTGTGGTTTAGGGTTAGTGTTAGAATGAGGGTTGCAGTTGTGGTTTAGGGTTAGTGTTAGAATGAGGGTTGCAGTTGTGGTTTAGGGTTAGTGTTAGAATGAGGGTTGCAGTTGTGGTTTAGGGTTAGTGTTAGAATGAGGGTTGCAGTTGGGTTTTAGGTGTAGGGTTAGTGTTAGAATGAGGGTTGCAGTTGTGGTTTAGGGTTAGTGTTAGAATGAAGGTTGCAGTTGGTGTTTAGGGTTAGTGTTGGAATGAGGGTTGCAGTTGTGGTTTAAGGTTAGTGCTAGAATGAGGGTTGCAGTTGTGGTTTAGGGTTAGTGTTAGAATGAAGGTTGCAGTTGGTGTTTAGGGTTAGTGTTAGTATGAGGGTTGCAGTTGTGGTGTAGGGTTAGTGTTAGATTGAGGGTTGCAGTTGTGGTTTAGGGTTAGTGTTAGAATGAAGGTTGCAGTTGGTGTTTAGGGTTAGTGTTAGAATGAAGGTTGCAGTTGGTGTTTAGGGTTAGTGTTAGTATGAGGGTTGCAGTTGGTGTTTAGGGTTAGTGTTAGAATGAGGGTTGCAATTGGGTTTTAGGTGTAGGGTTAGTGTTAGAATGAAGGTTGCAGTTGGTGTTTAGGGTTAGTGTTAGAATGGAGGTTGCAGTTGGTGTTTAGGGTTAGTGATAGAATGAGGGTTGCAGTTGTGGTTTAGGGTTAGTGTTAGAATGAGGGTTGCAGTTATGGTTTAGGGTTAGTGTTAGTATGAGGGTTGCAGTTGGTGTTTAGGGTTAGTGTTAGAATGAAGGTTGCAGTTGGTGTTTAGGGTTAGTGTTAGAATGGAGGTTGCAGTTGGTGTTTAGGGTTAGTGTTAGAATGAGGGTTGCAGTTGTGGTTTAGGGTTAGTGATAGAATGAGGGTTGCAGTTGTGGTTTAGGGTTAGTGTTAGAATGAGGGTTGCAGTTGTGGTTTAGGGTTAGTGTTAGAATGAGGGTTGCAGTTGTGGTTTAGGGTTAGTGCTAGTATGAGGGTTGCAGTTGGTGTTTAGGGTTAGTGTTAGAATGAGGGTTGCAATTGGGTTTTAGGTGTAGGGTTAGTGTGAGAACAAGGGATGGAGTTGGGTTTTAGGTTTAGGGTTATTGTTAGACTGATATCCGGAATAAGACATGCGGAAGAAAGCAGAAAATATGAATGAAGAATTCATTACCATAATTATGATAGCTATAGCGAGAAGACTAGGATTCTAAATAATCTTAAGATTCTGACTTTTGGAGATGAGGGCGTCTGTCATGCTGAAGCAGCTTTGTCATTGCAAGAAAACCCTTTTAATAACAATTAACTATTATATTAACTAGCCTATTTGGAAGACCTGCAAGTGATCGCTGGAAGATAGAACATGAAAACAATAGAGAAGAAACATAAACAAAGAAACGAATAAAGATAGATAGAATTGATAGAAATAAAGAAAAACAAATACATAAGGATAGGTAGAAAACAAATAAATATATGAAGAAAGACAGAAAAGGATAAACAAAGATATACATAACGATAGATGGAAAATGATAGAAAGTAAAACAAAGAAATGCTCCAAGGCATGTCCTAGCTTTGTCTTGTTTTGTATCATGTGAAATCTTTCCTTTAAACAAAATATATAAAGTATTTATCTTGTTATAAAAAATGCATAAATCGTTGTACCATATGTACATTTACCTCTAATAAATGTTGATTGATTGTTATTCCTAACATTACCAAGAATGATCTGAATTTTCCTTCTATGCAGATTTTAACGAGTGCTCATCTAACCCGTGTCTTAACGGAGGGTATTGTAACAATCTTCAGAATGCATTCAGTTGTACCTGTAACCCTGGCTGGATGGGAACAAGATGTCAAACTGGTGAATATCTTTTTCCTCCCTTTTGAGGTTTTTGTTTTGCATAAAAAATCTCAATCACAATTTGCGTATGTGATTTGATTTGATTAAAGATGATGTTCATAAAAAGTAATTAGAAAAAGTTTGCTGCCAATTTTGTAAAACCTTTTCACTTCTTTTCCTCTGTTTGTTAGACATTGACGAATGTGCATCTGGACCCTGTCGAAATGGTGGTGTATGTGAAGATAAGGTCAATGCGTTTATCTGCGATTGCCAATCTAGTTGGACAGGGACAACGTGTGAAGAAGGTATAAGCCCTCTCCATCTCATACTAATTTTCCATTGTATTGCATTGTTTTGTTTTTTCTTGCCCCAAAAGGGTACTCCTTTAGGATGGTGACAAGAAATAACTTGTCACCAGAGGGCGATATTTAATTTGATGGCGTCATTTGCCGACAACTCTCCATGCCTTCTGAACATGGAATTTCATAATTCTTTCATTTTCTTCGTATTCATTTGTGTTCAATGTCCGACTTCATAAAATGTGAAGTAGAATATCATTCTGTATTCTATATCTTGTTTTCAGGGGAGTAGATTATCTCAATCACAAGAAATAAGGAAAAACATGAAATTCCATGATCAGAAGGCATGGAGAATTGTCGGCAAATGACGCCATCAAATTAAATATCGCCCTCTGGTGACAAGTTATTTCTAAAGCTTTAACTTTCTTATACCTTGCCTGATTTTGTTCAATTTTTCACTAATCCTATTCAAATCGTTTAAACTTTACAATAAAGATAACTTAGGATGAAGGTTTTGGTTCCCTTTAAACATCAATACACTGTACATGCAATTTGGTGATCTTCTGAATTGATTCCTTAATGAAATGTCAAATCCTATCGGCAAAGGCATTCGATGTATTTAACAAAGACCTTAAATTAGCGGTGAACAGTAGCAGCCTCTCAATCTCAATCACGCATGCTACTTGAATCTAGTGACCAATAATTAGCCAGCCACCAAATAAGGAGGAAGCAAGCGACCAATAAATGAGGTTATAGTATCCTAAAAAGGTCCAATCGAAAAGGAAAAGGACGATTTTGCACGTGCTCAGATGAAAGAAAATCAATACAATATTTCATCCTATCATGAACCGGTCCCGGTGCATATCCCCCCTCTCCCTCCCCCCTGCTCCTGAATATTGTATTATGCACCTCCGAGCATGACTGTTTTAGCCAATTGTATCGGCTTCTCCGATAAATGTGCAGACTATGTGTAACTGGATTCCTGTATTAATTGTGCACATGCGCTGCCGTCTTATCCAATCGACAGTCCAATTATAATGTTTGTTCTAGTCACACCTCCACCCTTTCTCGCGCGCGATCGAGAGCGAGCACGCTTTGAAAGCAATGTCCGTGAAGTGTTCGTACACTCAGGGGCGTCGCTAGACCTTTTTCAGTGGGGGATGTAGAGGCCACCGATTACCGACAAAACTAGCCACCAATTACCGACAAAATTTAATGTCCCAATGTCTACAAATTTAACCCTATAAACCCGGGGCCGAAGGCTAAATTGTTGTTCCTATGAACTATCTATAGTACTTGCGTATGCGCAAATGGTCATTTTACTCGACGACATAAATATACGAATTATTTCGTCAACTTAGTCAGCATCATAGCTATATATTTAAATGCAGGCGCGTAGCTAGGATCTTATTTTAAGGGGGCGTTAGTGAGCAAGCGAATCACTTAAAGAGCGCGCGAAGCGCGCTCCCTAAGGGGTGGGTGAGGGTGAAGGGCCTCCCGCGCGAAGCTTAAACGTTTCATTAAATTATTAAGGAAGAAGACGATTCGTTGTACCGTTCTCGACTCTTAATCCTTGTCTGAATTCTGTTTGCCCCCCTCCGCGCGAAGCGCGGAAGCTTTGACGTTTCATTAAATTATTAGAGAAAGAAGACGATTTTTTGTGCCGTTCTCGACTCTTAACCCTAATTGTCTGAATTCTGTTTGCCCCCCTCCGCGCGAAGCGCGGAAGCTTTGACGTTTCATTAAATTATTAGAGAAAGAAGACGATTTTTTTGTGCCGTTCTCGACTCTTAACCCTAATTGTCTGAATTCAGTTTCCCCCCTTCCGCGCGAAGCGCGGAAGCTTCGTTTCATTAAATTATTAGAGAGAGAAGACGCTTTTTTTGTGCCGTTCTCGACTCTTAACCCTAATTGGCTGAATTCAGTTTTTTCCCCCTCCCTTCGACGTTTCCTTAAATTATTAGAGAAAGAAGACGATTCGTTGTACCGTTCTCGACTCTTAACCCTAATTGTCTGAATTCAGTTTTCCCTCTCCCGCGAAAGCTTTGACGTTTCCTTAAATTATGAGAGAAGGCAGACAATTCGTTGTACTGTTCTCGACTATTAATCCTTATCTGAATTCAGCCCCCCCCGCGCGAAGCGCGGAAGCCTAATTAGACGTTTCCTTAAATTATTAGAGAAAGAAGAAGATTTGTTTTACCGTTCTCGACTCTTAATCCTTATCTGAATTCAGTTTTCCCCCTCCCGCGCGAAGCGCGAAAGCTTTGACGTTTCATTAAATTATGAGAGAAGGCAGACAATTCGTTGTACTGTTCTCGACTATTAAGCCTTATCTGAATTCAGTTCCCCCCGCCCCCCTTCCGCGCAAAGCGCGGAAGCTTAGACCTTTCCTTAAATTATTAGAGAAAGAAGACGATTCGTTTTACCGTTCTCGACTCCTAATCCTTGTCTGAATTCAGTTCCCCCCTTCTGCGCGAAGCGCGAAAGCTTTGGGGTTTCATTAAAATATTAGAGAAAGCAGACCTTCCGTTGTATTGTTCTCGACTCTTAATCCTTGTCTGAATGAAGTTTCCCCCGTCCGCTTCCGAAGCGCGGAAGCTTTGGGGTTTCATTAAAATATTAAAGGAAAAAGACGATTCGTTGTACCGTTCTCGACTCTTAATATTTGTTTGAATTTAGTTTCCTCGAAAATTTTAAACCTCTGATTTCTTTAGCTGATATCATAGGAAATTGATTTTTTTAGAAAATACAAGTATTATAGTTGTAGTCTCTCTCGAAGTCGTCACAGTGGATAAAAAGTCACAGCCGACCGACATTATACATCTCAACGACTTCAAACTTCTGCATTGATATAGTACACGAAGATCGAGCAAGATACCGACACAGCTGACCCGACACAGCAACATATTTATGCGTGTCTTTCTTAATTGCTCCCTCGACGAGACGACTCCACCAACAACCCCCTCTCTCTTTTACTCCCACCCCTCCTTTCTCAGACTCTTACCTCCCCCTCTCTCTCCTCTCTTTCATCCCCGTTTCTTTTGTTACCTTTTTCTCTTTTTTTTTCCTTTTCTTTCTTTTCTTTCTTTTCCTTTCTTTCCCCTCCTCCCTCTTTTTCTTTTTCTCTTTCTTTTCTTCTCTTTCCTTTCTTTTCCTTTCTTTCCTTTCTTTTCCTTTTTTTTTTTTCTTTCTTTCCCTTTCCCTCTCTTTTTTCCCTCCCCCTTTTCTCTTTTTTTCCGACGGCAGCGCAATTTTACCGACAATATCCTGACAGGTGGGGGGGGGTGTCGCACCCCCACACCCCCTCCCCCTTTAGAGACGCCCCTGCGTACACTGTACATCAGTCTATGAGAGCTTCGATAGTGCTTCCAACGTACTGGCCGTACATATAATAAAGCCAGCGCTCAGGCTAGGCGGGCCCAACATCATTCATTGTGCTTGTACAGTTTGTGTGCAACGATATCGGGCTGAAAGAAGGTTGTGCTCCAATGACTTGTCGTACACATGAAGAGCAGTGAAATTGCTAAGTATAATTGGAATGATTATAACAATTTTTTTTTCGTTGTTTTCGGGGCACTCGATTTAGTTCGTTATAGCCGCTACCTCGTTATGGCCGACCTCGTTATATCGAGTTTCCCCTGTATAACACTTGATATCAGCACGGTATACAGCTCTGCCCAAGCACTAGCTTTCTTAAGCTTGTATTTTATTTTCATTTTTATTTTTCATAGTTTCTCTCTCTGTCTTCGTCTTAATCTCTCTCTCTCTCTCTTCATCATGCTCTTAGGCATGACCTTTGTCATATCATGTATCATGTGAAATCTTTCGTATTTTTAAATATATATATAGTATTTATATTGTTATAAAACATCCATGAATCGTTGTACCATATGAACATTTACCTCTTATAAAGGTTGATTGATTGATATTCCTAACATTACCACGAATGATCTGACTTTTCCTTCTATGCAGATCTTAACGAGTGCTTGTCTAACCCGTGTCTTAACGGAGGGTATTGTAACAATCTTCAGAATGCATTCAATTGTACTTGTAATTCTGGCTGGATGGGAACAAAATGTCAAACTGGTGAATATTTTTTCCCTTTCTTTTGAGCTTGTTGTTTTGCAAATAGAACCTCGCTCACAATTTATGTATGTGATTTGATTTGATTTAAGATGATGTTCATTAAAAAACAATGTCCTTATCAGATAAATAACCTTAATAATAATAATGATGATGATAATAATAATGATGATGATAATAATAATGATGATGGTAATAATAATGATGATGATAATAATAATGATGAGAATGATAATGATAACAATGACAATGATTGTAAGTTGGTAACATTTGTAATTTTTCATACTAATGTTTCTAAGCAATAAACTATCATTTCCTAGTATTAGCCATGCGGCCCTAATAAGGCGCTCTGATATTCAAGGATTGTTTTCCTGTCGGATACCCATTTACATCACCTGATTGGAGAGTGGCAAATGCAGTGGCTATGTCTTTTTGTGACGAATAACATTTTTAAAGACAATGAAATGTCTTTTTTCTTCGCTCGCTTGCCATGATTAAAAATAGTATGATTTAAGGGAGTGAACTGCCTGATTACCCACATAAATAGGCAAGGAGGTGCCAGAATATACTTTGATAGCGAGGTGCACGAATATTGTCACATTGTAAATGTATATTTCTGCTGTTTCATCGCTACCAATTACGATGTACATGTATGTCTAATGTCTTTTGTTCATACATCTAACTACCTGTCAATGAAATAAAAATAATAATAATAGTGGGTTCTTGTATAGCGCTCATGTGATTTAATGTTACTAACATTGTTACATACATATATTTGCATGTATAGATTTCAATGTTTTAGTTTGTAATCATAGGATGGAGGAAATGTTACATGTATTGACATACATAGAATCTTACGAAAGCCCGGCCTATTCAACCGAAATTGTGGTAGATATGATTCGGTTAACAGATAGGTGTGTATTATTTATATCGCTCACGTGAAGATTCTAGGCCTCTGGTCAAAACTGCAGGCATGAAATTTGCAATACTGAATATTTACTGGGCATAGTTTTGCTTGCGCGTGAAGTTAACAATACGCAGTAGGACACATGCAATATGCCTACTCTGGGTCAGGTAATCCTACACTTAAATAGGTTTTGACAAGCATATTTTCTAAATATTTATCTGTTTTAGAATTGAAAAGTGTGATGTGGTAAATTCAACATGTATCGACTGCCTACTTTGGGGGTAATGGGTAAAAAATACCAACCCGGTGATGTCGAGACTGCACTTTGCAACTCAACTTCGTCTCGGGGCACAGTACAGTTTTGAGATCACATTTGGCAATAGTTTTAACCATGCCTATCAGAACAGTCAATATTTGTATATTATGTAATAAAAAAAACTAACCTATTACTAGAAAGGTGTCTATCATTGTCTATTGGGAATCAGCCATCAATAGTACAGCGCCTGGAGTGTTAAGTCTGACAGACATGAGCGCTATACAAGAACCCACTATAGTCATCTTTATCGTATCATTGTGAGTTCATTATACTCAAACATGTGAATTAAGTGAAGGTTGCCGCCTAATTTGTTTAACTTGTTCACCTTCTAGGTTTGGAGTCAGGTTTAGGATTCGCATTGTTTTGTTTGACCAAGTGTTAAAGGCATAGGGATTTGGTTAGTGGTAGAAAATGACATATTTTCTTAAATTGTACTTACATTTGATTTGTAGTAATTTGTAATATGTAGTATGCTTCAATTTTTCTTGTACAGCTTATAGAGAAACTTAGGGTTAAATGCGCTCTATCAAAAAATGCATTATCAATGTTATTATTATTATTAGTAGTAGTATTATTATTATCATTGTCATCATCATTATTATTATTATCATGATTTCAATAAATAAGGTTCACTATTTCGAAGGATTGTTATCCCAAAAATGAAAAGAGGTTCGTTATTCTGAATGATCACAATTGGAATAAATAATATAGGGTACTATGTCATTTTATGGAGGAAAAAAAACCCTCACAATTATGAACCATTGGAAAAAATGACATATACAATAAAATCGATGTGTTGATGAGTCAAGGAAGAGACAACAGACTTGAATGCAGGGTATTCTACTGACACCACTGCAGATTTGAATATACTACCATCTACTGCTAGCAATGTCTCCATGTGGCGACAGCAATGTTCCACGATGCATCACCATCTGATAAAGTGCGCGTGATGATCACTGAACTGAAGGTACAGTGGTGATGATGTATGGGTACAAGAACCAGAAATCGATCTTTGTACGCTTCAACCAAAATATGGCGCAAATGAAAATACATTACAGGAGTGGAAGTGTTGTCAGTTAAATACTCTACCTTATATTGAGGAAAAATTAACTTCAGCGAACAATATGGTATCATTATTTTTCTTTTTCTTTCGTAGATGTGAATGAATGTATGTCAAATCCATGCGTTCACGATGGGATATGCAACAATCTTCAGAATGCATTTAGCTGTACCTGTGTGAACGGCTGGACAGGAACAAGATGCGAGGAAGGCAAGTATATTGCCTTGTAAAATAATATATATATATATATATATATATATATATATATATTTATATTAGAAAACTCTTGCAGATACAAAGTTGTAAATGGTCTAAAGTTCTTCACATAATATCGATTGCAAGCATCGTAATTAGCATACTTTCACTCCCGGTAATTTTCTGATGGTTAAAATTTGTTATGACCAACCAGTCGAATGAGTATATTTTTGCGTTGTACCGTATCTAAGCTACCCTACGCACGTACCCATTGTTTGCATTTTCTCAGCTGTCTGCATTTGATGCGGAAGGCTAGACGGCCCAATACAATTTTGTTTTTTAAAGGCATGATGTAATCAAGGCTATCTAATATCATGCCAGGCAAAAATATCAGACGTCAAAAATGTCAGAAGTAAGAGTGTCAGATGTGAAAATGTCAGAGGTAAAAATGTATATTATGCCCCCATTCAGTTAATATATGTCATATTCGATGGTTCGGTGTAAAAATGGAAGAGGTTATAATTATATCAGAGTTAGGTAAATAATATGCACTCTGAAATTAAATAGTAATTGTCCTGTAAATGAAGTACCTAATTATTTGGAATCAAACATCAATATGATACGTGTTTTACCGCCAGGGTTGGCAATTTCCTGGCATCGACCCGTACCAATATCTTTCTTCTCACTAAATTCCGTCTTTCAATTAGACTCCAAATGTATTCTGATTGTCCTTACCGTTGATAGATATTGACGAGTGTTACGTAAGACCGTGTCACAATGGAGGAACTTGTCAAAATCTTCAAGATGCCTTCTCTTGCACATGTATGCAGGGATGGACTGGACTTACATGTGATGAAGGTAACAAACTAATTCGGCATTTATACGCAATTCTTGAAACATGGATTAAACCACTCCTTTAAAATCAACATATTTTCTGGAAAAAAAAGTTTTTACAAAGTCTCTTTATAAAAAAAAAGAAAAACAGCTTATAAATATATCTTTATGTTTCTGATGTATTTATACATACATTTTTATATTAACCAGGGCATTTCATTTCTACCCCCCCCCCCCTCTTTTAGTGTGATAGCCCATTTATTGATGATACCCCTATGACCCTATATTTGCTTTGGGCTTGATTAAATCAAAGTCATGGGTATAGGTGTATGTTAAGAGTTGCTATTGGGTTTTAAGGTTCGGATAGTGAATACTCTAAGACCAAAGTTGAAGATTTAATTAAGGTTGAAGTTTTGCCCTGGGTATGGCATGGGCAGCGGGACAAAGTAATATCGCCGGAGCATGGATCGTACATTGGCTTCCCAACACCCGAAGCCCTACCAGCAATTTTTAATTTGTTCTGTGAATATATATTATGCCTGCAAAGCTATTTTTCTTCTTCTCTTTTTTCTCTATTTTCTTCTTCTTCTTCTTCTTCTTCTTCTTCTTCTTCTTCTTCTCCTTCTTCTTCCCTCTTCTTTTTTCCCTTCTTTTTCTTCCTATGTTTTTTCTTCTTGTTCTACTAGTTCTTCTACTCTTAGTTCTTCTTCAATCGTCCGTAAAATCCTCTTCTTCTTCCTCCTCCTCCTCTTCTTGTTCTTGTTCTTGTTCTTCTACTTTCTTCTTGTTCTCTTTTTCTTCTTCTTATCCTTTTTCATCTTCCCTCTTATTCCCCTTCTACATCTTTTTCTTCTTCTTCAAATGTTCCTAAAATCTTCTTTTTCTTCATCTTTTTGTTCCCCTTCTTCTTCTTCTACTTCTTCTCCTTGTTCTTGGTTTTAGGGTTAAATTTTCACTTGGATGTTGATTTTATGATTATTAGTTATGATTTGGAGTTCAATGTCAGCATGGTTAACATTTTGTCATGTGTACGAAATTAAGAGCCGAGTATTGTCGCTGAAGCACGGATCGTGCATTTGCTACCCCAATACTGAGGGGAGCATTGAAAGCACCTTTCGTTTGTTTAGTGAATATTTTTTTCTCCTAATAACCTCTTCCTCTTCTTTTCTTCTTCCTCTTCTTCTTCCTCTTCTTCTTCTTCTCCCTATTCTTCCTCTTCTTCTTCTTCTTCCTTGTCTTCTACTTCTCCTTGTTCTTCATTCTAGATGTTGATCTGTGTACCTTGGGTCATAACTGTAGTCAGAGATGCCTCGATAATGGCGTGGGTATGGGATATACCTGTGCCTGTTTTCAAGGCTATCAACTTCAGCCAGACGGGACAATGTGTTTAGGTATTATTCTTATGAAATTAATGTTTAAATACCTGATTTCGGATGTTCAAAATATAAAATACTTGGGACGAATCATCAATATTAATATTGGCTAAAGGAATTAATTAAGTTAAATGGGAATCCAACCCTTCTAATATGTTCATTAGTATAAAGGCCGAAATAAAATGACGGACTGAATGGCAACAGTTTGAAATAAATAGGACTAATGATAAGAGAGTTTTGACTGTTTGGAATATGAGCTCACTTCATCTATGCAAATCTGGAATTGGCAATTTTGTCAGTGGATTGTGAAATAGTCACACTTCCCTGTTTGTTGTGTACAAATATATCATTAATTTCTGTTTTTTCCCCAATTGCTTTCTCCCTTGAGGCAGTACTAACAGATATTATAGATAGTACACTATTAAAGGTCCTCTAAAATTAATAGACCCTCCAGAGTCATCACCATCCAGAGTTATGGAAACAAATGTTATTTTAGTCATTTGTGTGTTGGAACGAATGGGATAGTGGTTCGGCACTACATCACAGAAACATTGCTGATTCAGCCAATTTGAAGTTCCCATACGTGTAGTGATTACATCTTTCCAAAATTCATGAGTTTCTTATCTTCTGTCCGGTTTGGTTCAATCTTTCACCAGTCTGCTTCACCGGTTTTTCTGCTTAAAGATAAAGACCAGTTCTGGTCATGCGATTGCATTGTGAAAGAAACGTTGTGGAATCGATCAGAAAAGGTTGATCATCTAGCATATCAGTATTGTCGTGTACTGCAAGGTTCTGGAATCATCAAAATGATAAGAAATTTGGCCCAGTCTTGGTAAAGGTACAAGCACTACACAAAAAGATGTATATGGGACTACCCGACACGTGCGCGCACGTGCGCGATATCTATTTGGTCCCAATAGATATAATAATTTACCTAATATATCAATTAGTAGGCGATTTCCCGGCAAAATTTGTATCATCACGTATTAGTCAAAACATATTCTTTCACATGATTGGTAATGAGAGCTTCCATTTCATTTTTTGAGAGGGGGCGTTTCCAAAAACTGGTCTTTACCTTTAAGTTCAGAGTTTTATGCTATTAAATTTGGATTTTTCCTTTAACCTTGTAATCACTGCAGCACTTAGTTAAGTTTTGTTCGATTTGTTTGATTAGTGACAGCATTGTGAGTAACTTCAGGTTTTACCGTAAAAACATTCAACCTTCATGCAAATTGAAGTTACAGAAATATGAGAATTATGTTAAAACTGTGACTCATTATTTAATCTTTCAGAAAATTAATTAGTTACAGCATATGTATAAGTTTAAGTGTATACTTTTGAACATGTTAATGAAAGTAGCAGAGATGTGAGAATTGTGTAAAAACATTTTCCTTTTGTTCCGTCGATTTTACGGCGACTCTTTTTCCGTTTGTATTCTTTCAGATATAGACGAATGTGTTGTAGTCAGTGACTGCGATCAAGAATGCTCAAACACTGAAGGCAGCTACATATGTTCGTGCAATGATGGATACAGTCTTGATATCGATATGAGGACATGTAACGGTACAATACACAAGTGGCGTATCATCAAGGGGACATGGGCACATCAACCCCCCCCCCCTCTCCTCATCCTCTTCCTCCCAATCGGATGGCCAAAAGCCTAGGAAGGAAAGGAAATGAAGGAGATAGAGAGGAGATAGAGTTAGAGATTATTATTTTTAGATGTCACAATAACAAATGTCAAATACAAGTTACATGCATTAAAGGCATCGTTTAACAAAGTTAAATCTGAGATACACGGCCCTACGTGTTATCAGAGTCTGTGATATGGTGTAATATTGAAGCCCTAAAAAAATTGCGCTTCAAAATGATCAAGAAGTGCCTCAAAAAAGTAAAAAAATCTTTGAGTGATCGGTTTTACTATACTCGTTTTCCCCAATATTGTTATGAAAACCGTTAGGAAAACGCAAAATTTGGTTTCGATATCCAATCATAAATATCTTGATAATCAGACAGGCGATCGGCTTGTAAAAGTCATGGGGTTCCTGACTGACCTAAAGGTTTATAATTATCATTGCAGCATGAACTAAATCCAGGATTTTGTTTCAGAATCGGAGACAAAGTTACCGGATCCCTTTGAGTACAATTCTCCCAACTGCATTCATTGCCCATAGAGCAGAAATGTAGATGTATTTCACATTTCATTCAACATTTTCAGTGATACAATACACAAGGATTTTTAAAGTTAGGTCTTAAAATAACGGCTAAGTGAATAATCACAAGATAATTATATGAAATCATGAAGTATCATTCTTCCAATTCTGTTAAAAAATCTCTAGCATACAAATACAAATCACAGTATGGAAGCATACTGTGATTTACAATGTGCATGTATAATGTGAAATTTAGTTTTCATTTTCATTTCACTTTTACAGAAATTGATGAATGTTTGTCAAATCCATGTTTGCATGGGGTATGCACTGATCTGCTCAACTCTTATTCCTGTACCTGCTCGCCTGGTTGGCTTGGCCTCCGATGTAACAATGGTAATGAATTCATAAGTAATATACCTACAAGTCGTACATTTTGGGCACTTTGTCTCTTTAGAGATACCGAACCCCCGACCTGGTAAAATAAAGCTTTCAATGTCATATAACGTCTGATAAGAACAGATCGGGTCCACATGTTAAGTAATCACTGTGGCCGCCGGGAGCATAGTTTAAACGTAGCATTAGGTTCTTAGACAAAATATATTTTTTGATCAACATTCAACAAATTGTGTATCCTAATGGGGCATCCCAGTTCACCGACATCCCAGTAGGCAGTACGAGACCGAATGTTGGTCTCATAAAACCCTCAGATCAATTTGCAGAAGTGTCGTGAGCTGTCCTTCTCCTGAATTGACGCCTTGCAGCGTTTACTTTAGCTCATCAAATATGTTTTTAATTGAATTGAATTGAATTAATTAAGCTTTCAATTGTGAAAATGTGATTATATATTTCACAATTCTATTTAAAGATGTAGGATTTAGAACATAGGACTAAAACCCTGTGTTATTTGCATCATTTAGATTTTGTTTTGATTTTGCAGATATTGATGAATGTAATTCAACAGACATGAATGCATGTAGTCAGAATTGTACCAACTCTGCCGGTTCATACGACTGTTCCTGTATGGCAGGGTATAAGCTCCATCATGATGGCACAACGTGTAACGGTAAGTAATGTACAGGACAAGTCCAAGCTAGACCTTTTTGGTAATTTCCTGTCCAATGATCAAATATAGAAAATCTAGGATGTTGTAGGTAAGCCATGGTAACAACCCTGCAGCCATTTGCCTCTCTATCTCTGTATCTGCTTTTGGGAAAACCCTTGCATCGGACGCACAGGTCTGTACATTTTTTTGAGGCACGCAGAACACACAAGCACCTGCAGGAGAATTCTCTACCTGCCCAGTAATATCTGAATGTGGCTGTGGTATTTGATGTAGGTAGATAACACATGCAGCCGTTGTACATTTTTTCAAACATCCCAAGGGCTTCTGGCAAGCATCGCAGGGCTTCTTGTAGTGGTAGTGATCTTAAGGAGCCATGTGGTGCACAGCCACACGAAGCCATGACACATTGCACCGCTATTGCAATTAAAGCAGCTGCACGGATGTTGTAATTCACCTCAATAGTTTTGCCAGATAAGGGTTTAATATGTTTATATTGAGGGTGCAAGGCGCCAACGAGGGACCGTAAGAAGAACGAGGGAATTGCGGGAGTTGGCCTATGTCCTAACCGCAGCTGCAGACACACACATGCAATAAGACACGGATAACCTTCACAACTTAGTTGGACGAACACTTGTTATGTTTTATAATAGGAGAGAAATATATGGTAAATTGGTGAAGTTACACAAGTCCTTTAGCAGCGGGCTATTCTTAAACTGTAACGCAGGACTTATGTCGTTGTCGAGGGACAGTCATTCTCCTCAAAAAGCGACTCTCTGATTGAGGTGAAACGTTTTAAACTTATCACTTGCATGGTATCTTTTTATTTTGTGTATGACTTCTAGATATCAACGAATGCCTGTTTGCACAAAACTGTACTCACATCTGTAACAACACCGTCGGTGCTTATTTATGCTCTTGTCACCCGGGCTATTCTTTGCATGTTAATGGATTTACATGTATAGGTAAGGCTACTGCAAATGATTAGGGAGTGTTGGTGTTTCATTTCATGCCTATATAAAATGTATATTTTGTAGAGCACCGTGAAACATTGTAGATATATTAAATGCTATATTAATCTAGGACATTACTTTGTGTATTATAATTTGTTGTATAAGCGAGCTGTGTAGAGGAATTGCATGAACATCTATTGAAATCAACTATTAAAAGTCTTCATATTTTTTTTCTTTACATTTTTCTAACTTTTCTTCCTTCATGCCTTTAGATTGTCAGGTTGACAAAATAATGTGTTTATCAAGATCATTTAACCTAACAGGGCATCCCAGTACACCAACGGCCCAGTAGGCAGTAAGAATAGACCCTCAGATCACTTTGCAAAAGTCTTGTGAGCCGTCGTTCTCGTAGGTTGACAGCTTGCATCCTGTACTTTAAAGCCCCTCTACACTAGTTTGGCCATGAGGGATTAGAGAGATTAGCGTGGTCACTAACAGGTCATTTTCTCATCAACTCAGCTCTCAATTAACCTAAGAAAAAGAAGATCATGGGGGACCAACGTTCACCGCTTTAATAGGCATTGTTTTCTACATAGAGGGAGCAAGTAGCTACAAGTAGTACAGTGGGGCTTTAAGCTTTCAATTGTGAACATATAATTATGTCTTACAATAATCTATTTAAAGATGTAGGGTTTAGAACATAGGACTAAAACCCTGTGTTATTTGCATCATTAAGATTTTTTTTTGATTTTGCAGATATTGATGAATGTAGTTCAACAGACATGAAGGCATGTAGTCAGAATTGTACCAACACTGCCGGTTCATACGACTGTTCCTGTACAGCAGGATATGAGCTTCATCATGATGGCACAACGTGTTACGGTAAGTAATGTACATGACAAGTCCCAGCAAGTCTAGAACTATTTGGTAATTTGCTGTCCAAATGTTACTAACTATTGTATAGGGTTATGGAAATAAAGTGACATCATGTCATCTGATCTGAGCTTTAGTGGCACTATTAACATATTGCCAATGATCAGATATGGTGGCCATTCAAACTTTGTGCATACGCATGATGAAAATAACTCCAGAAACTCATTCTCCTTAACCTAAGCAAAGGCAATGTATTTTTTGTTAATGGTCAGTGCTTATAGTCATCAATGATTGAACAGTCATAGGTTACCTGTCATAAGGCATATTCCAGCATTTTTACTTGGTGTATACTAAAGGGGCATGAATCAGAAAGTCCTTGTTTATTTACACTGTATAGTCAAAACAGAGACTTGACTGCTTTGAATTTGTATTCATAAAAATTGCAGGGCCCTCAGTGAGAACAGTATTAAAACTATGGCTGATGAGGCTACCCCGGGTAAACAAGACATATCAATATTATTATTATTATCATTATCATATCATAGAAATGTTAAAGATTTGTAAATTATGATTTGCAACCTACAATAACTACATTTTATAACAGATCACCTTCACAACTTTAATAGTTGCATGAACATTTGTTATGTTTTATAATAGGAAAGAAATTTATGGCAAATTGGTGAAGCTACAAAAGTTCTATAGCAGCGGATGATGATTAAAAGTCAGCGTAGGACTTATGTCGTTATCGAGGGATAGTCATTGTTCTCCAAAAGCGACTCTTTGATTGAGGTGAAATGTTTTTTAACTTCTCACCTGCATGGTATGTTTTTCTTTCATGTTTGACTACTAGATATCAACGAATGCCTGTTTACGCATGACTGTAGTCACATCTGTAACAATACCGCCGGTGCTTATTTATGCTCTTGTCACCAGGGCTATTCTTTGCATGTTAATGGATTTACATGTATAGGTAAGCCTAATGGAAATGATTATGGAATGTTAGTGTTAGACCTTTCTTGATTCGTTAGTTATAGAGATATTCATGCATATATATAAAAATAACATTTTCTAGAGCTCCTTGAGACATTGTAGATATATCATTACTAGGACATTACTATTATTAATATTGTTTTCATTTTTATCATGATTATTACCATTATCATTATCTTTAACATATTATCATTAGAAGTAGTAGTAGTAGTAGAAGAATTAATTTATGTATGCATGCTACTTGTTTTGTTCACATGATATGTAAATATGGTGGCTCCTAAGGGACACACAAACGCAAAGGATTTAGGTATATATATGCAACACTTTTTGTCTTTTACGTCCAAGACGTGAATATCAAATTGAATTTGTTTGGTATTTTTTTTTATTTTTCTGTACTCAATGGCCCTGAAGGTAGACGCACACGCAAACAATTGATGTATTTATATGCATCATCATTTTTATGCCTCCGCTACAAAGTAGCCGGAGGCATTATGTTTTCTGTTTGTCCGTCCGTCCGTACGTACGTCTGTACGTACGTCCCGTCCGTACTTCCCGTTCTCATGATCGCGTTATCTCAAGAACCGCTTAATGGATTACCGCCAAACTTGGGCCATGGATGTATCTTGCATAGCTAATGAAGTGATTAGATTTTGGGGTCACGAGGTCAAAGGTCGAAGGTCAAAGGGCTCATTATGTATGCAAAAATAGCTCGTAATCGCGTTATATCAAGAACCGATTGATGGATTACCTCCAAACTTGGGTCATGTATGTATCTTGCAGAGCCAATGAACTGATTAGATTTTAGGGTATTGAGGTCAAAGTTCAAGGGTCATACATTTATATGAAAAATAGCTTTTAATCACGATATTCTGAGAACCTGTTAATGGATTACAGTTAAACTTACATTTTTTAAATGGCTTCTGTTTTGGTTTGTAAAACCGCTCTATGGCGGAGGCATCATTTCCGACTGCGTGCAGTCGAACGTCCATGTAGTTTTTTTTCTTTTACGTCAAAGACGTAAACGTTAAAAAGAAATTCTTTATATATTCATGTCAAATATTCACGTCTGCGTCTCACAAAAGGGACACGCAGACAAAAATAATTGACGTGAATTTTTGGGTCAGTAAGCTGAGCACCTGTACGTGCGCTCGTACTGTTCATCCGGTATTATACTACTGCCAAAAGTAATCATTTGTGTTGCCTATCAACCAAATACACCAATGTAATGAAGGGCATGTATTTAGCCAATGGCGGATTCAGGATCATTTTTTTTCTGGGGAAGGGGGTGGGGATGGAAAGGCGGATCCAGAAATAGAAATTGCTGACAAATTTAAACCGAGCCGATTCATGAAAAAATAGGGAAGGTCCAGGATTTTTCATGAAATATATATTTACAATGTTATGTAGGAAGGAGGCAAAATTCCCTAAAAGCACAAGGCTTGTGGTGGGATCGCCATAAAACAAACCGAACATATGATACATGCAAACTACATAATAATCATAATCTACATAAAATAATTTGATTTAGGCAACACAACCGTTATTCTCTTATTTCCTTTCTCGTTATATCTCTAGATATAGATGAATGTGCATCGTCACCATGTTATGAAAATGGAACCTGGACTTGTTATAACCTAGAGAACGCGTATGATTGTCACTGTAATTCAGGATGGCGCGGCATAAATTGTGAACTTGGTAAGTTTTGTCCAGATGGAGTTACAGTCGTCAGAGAAGTTTTAAGAAATCCACTTTAACAACATTAAGCATGTAGGCTAATGAAACTGTGTAGCATATTAGGGTATAAACATGTACTTTAAAAGTCTTATGTGATGAAAACAAATTATTACAAAAATAGAAAAATGCATCATAATCTTGAATATCATATGTTTGAATTATAAAGTCCATGAAAGGATATTTCTTTTCAATTATATTGTATTATTTCCATTGACTTGCAAACCAGAGACAGAGTTATATGTCACCCCATCCTCCCCTGATTAGATACGCCACTAAAGTCAGACATAGGCCAGGCAAATAAAAAGCAAAGGGCAGATCTAGGAGATCAAGGGGGTACAGATCCCTTTTTCTCTTATGTCAGACTTGATAGAAAAGGGAAACTGCCCCGTGTTCCAAATTCCTGGAACTGCCCATCGAAAAGGCTAATACACTGTCACTCGTTCCCTTTGTTTTTGTTGTCGTTCTTGTCGTTATTGATGTTACTGGTATTTTCCGTTGTTATTGTTGCTGCTGTTTTTTGTGTGGTTGCTGCTGCTGTCGTTGTTACTGCTGCTGTTGTTTCTCTGGTGAGTTCTGTTGTTGGTGTTGCTACTGCCGCTATTGTTTTCTAATCATCTAATAATCGTCTATACAGATTTAGATGAGTGCCAAGAAGGATCTCCATGCAACCAGAATTGCACCAACTCACCGGGTAGCTTCATATGTTCCTGTATCCCAGGATACTATTTGTATGTAGATGGAATTTCCTGCCATGGTAAGATGTTAACATCATTAATCCTACAGCATATCGGTCCTGTGTTCCGTTGGTCCAGTGAACATGGTGTAACATAGTTAACCACTATATGTCTTCCAATTACTTTTTTCTCTTCCTTTTTCTTAGTATATCTTATTCGCTTTCTGTCTCTCTCTTCTACTCTAAAATGTATTCTTTCTCTCTCTCTCTCTCTTTCTCTCTCACTGTGTTACCTTTCTTCCTCTCTCTTGCTTTCTCACTTTCTCTTTTTACCTCAGTTCATCTACTAATTTCTCTTTTCCTTCAGTAATTGTATTTACTAAATTCCATCGCTTTTCGGAGAAATCAAATAACCTTAAACAAGGTAACCCACCGTCTGTTGGTTTTGGGACATATCAAAAACAGTGCCCAGTTGTCAGCTATCTTTGCAACCTTTCACAAAACTGCTAGAAATACAAGTTTGCCGAAAAAAGTGTTTACATTTTTGTTACACAGCGAACTTTTACTGATGACATTGTTGTGAAATTATGCTCTTGTAGAAATCAGTGCATATAAATAAACTCCTCAAAACAAGTTCTCCAAATGAATTTTGCGCGTTGATATCTCTCTTTCTTTCATACATGATGTTAGTATCATTGAAAGGCTTGTTTATTCCCTTTCACACCGATGCCCCATTTCAATTTTGGATTGTGTAGTACACCTGAATATGGGACCAAGTCAAAAGTGACATGTTGCAACATGCAATGTTTTTTTCGCCTCAACATCGTTCAAAACACAATCCATCCTCCGAACAAATGGAGAATTCACTGTTTACAATAAGGCTGCATTTGGCAATATTTTTTTTTGGTTTTACTTAGCCCCATATATAAGGGTTATAAACTGGATTTTCAATAAAAGCAAAGTCAACAATAGTAATATACATGTATCAGCAAGAGAGATATCAACGCTCAATCTTGAATTGCATTACTTTGTGTGAGGAGTTAACATGTACTTGATCGAACTACTTCACAGATGTTGATGAATGTTCTCCAAACCAATGCCTAAACGGTGCAGAGTGTAACAACCTCCTGGACGCCTTCTCTTGTGATTGCCCTTCAGGATGGGAGGGCTACACCTGTGAAATAGGTATTGTTTGTTTGTTCGTGTGTTTGGGTATTTATTTGTTCTGTAATTCTGTAATGAGGAACGTGCAATGAAGAACACATGAAATAATTTGATGTAGAAATACGCCCGGTAGTCCATATAAGCGCATAGAGAAAGTGACTGTTTATTATGCGCTTTATAAATATTGTCTTATTATTATTATTATAATATATATATATATATATACATAAATGTATATATAAATACAAAATAATACATATAGAACTTTTGGTTGTTTTATTTTCATCACTCCTTGGTTTGTGAGTCAACAGCCTGCCAGTGTTTTATTCTGCATCACTATACTTACACACTGGTCAGGACATAAAGAAGTTACATAATATTACTCACCGTATAGGGTATATTGCATCTGGCTGTGAAATGTGCAATGTGGGTAATTCTTTGGAGTGGAGACGGGAAAAAAATAAAAATAAAGAAATTAATAAATACCCCTTAACAAGTAATTAGGTTGAAATCCCATTTCTCAAATAGATATTGACGAATGTTATTCCGGACCGTGTTTGAATGAAGGAGCATGCGTTGATCGTCTAAACTCATTCACCTGTAACTGCACTGAAGGATGGTTCGGCACCTTTTGTCAAAGTGGTATGTTTTGCAGACCTTGAGCGATTGTTTGACTTAAGCCACGTCTCGAACAATAACTACATTGCTTTTTTTTCTGTCTATCAATTGATAACAACTGACAGGATTGATTCGGATAATGAAAGAGGTAACCTATTGCAAACTGGAATCAGAATCAGAATGGCATGAAAGTAATCATATAAAAGGAAATATCCTTCCATGATCTCTAGAATGATAAGAATAAAATTAATGTACACAGAGTCTAAAACTGATAAGAGATAACCATATTATTTGTAATCGGTGAAACAAGGAACCCGATAGTAATATACGGGATTCAGGGGAGAATACGAGCAGAGAAACAGTGGGCGTATTGTGGTATGGGTCTAGGCAGGTGCAAACATTACCAAAATACATGTATATATGTAGGTAGAAATACATTTTAGATATCGATCTTTTTTTTTAATACAGCGGTGGTTTTGACATTGATGTACCTTTTGTAAGTTGAATGGTTTCAGCTTTCGAGCAGCATGATATGTAATACATACATCTTTGTGAAGTGCCTCGATACGAATGATTCCATTTACCAGTTACGAGTAATTGTATTCCAATAGTCAGAATGCAAATTACATATCCTACGTGTTGTTAGCTAGGGCAAGTCATAATATGTGTCCTACCTAGCATCAACTAATGTATGCAGTTAGCATTCCGACTATTGAAATACAATTATTCGTAACTAGTGAATGGAACCATTGGTATCGAGGTATCATTAAGAAGTATGCATTAAATTTGGTTAAATTACGAAAATGGCCTGCCTTGCCGCCAAGAAAGCAGTTAGGCCTATACAATAGCCACTCCGGAGATACTATTTGCGCATGGGCAGTTAAACGCATCGTTTAACAATGTTAAATATGAGATGCATGGCCCTACGTGTTATCAGTGTCTGTGATATGGTGTAATATTGAAGCCTAAAAATAAGTGCGCTTCAAAATGATCATGAAGTGCCTCAAAAAAATCTTTAAGTGACCGGTTTTACCATACTCATTTTTCCCAATAGACTGTAGTGTTATCAAAACCGTTAGGAAAACGAATTTTCAAATTTCGATTTCCAATCATAAATATCTTGATAATCAGACAGGCGATCGGCTTATAAAAGTCATGGGGTTCCTGACTGACCTAAAGGTTTATAATTATCAGTGCAGCATGAGCTAAATCCAGGATTTTGTTTCAGAATCTGAGACAAAGTTACCCAATCCCTTTAATGGTCATTTATACAAACTTGTAAAACCCAAGATCCCTGGATACGTGTTTATGCAAGTTATGTAATCATTATTCATTTATGCATCGGCGGTACATTCTAGAGGGCAAACAAAATGTTTTCATGAAGCACCTCTGTCACTTTGGCAATGATTATTCTAGAATACACATAGTGGGACGTCTCCATGTGTATAAGATATGTGGATATTTGGGAGTCAATTTTACAAGTGCTATCTCAGCAGTGACTTATTATATCCGAGAGACTTGGTAATTGAGGATTATTGCTCCATCAAAGTGCAATAGCACATTCACTTGGCTTAGAACCCAGGACCTTCTGGTTTAGATATCGCTGCTCTACCACTGAATCAATGTGTTTTTCTCAATAGGCTACTGTGTGTCGAATCCTTGTCTCAATGGAGGTACCTGCATACCAGCTGAACGACGGTGTGCGTGCACATCGCTCTACGCAGGAATAACATGCAACATTTACCAAACGCAAGATGGTATGAGCTCCATGTGTTCTAAACTAAATAATGTTTGTTTGCCCAATACATATCATATCAGATTGCAATCATCTCTTGCCTGTTATTGACATATCTGCAGGATACATTGGGGCAATCGTGGTTCCATTCGTATGTACTATATCAGTACAGGTTTTTAAGTCAAAACCGCCACTTACATATAATCATTGTTATGACTATGTGCCATGCCTCAGCCATGGATCATATTTGTATCTGGTTACAGCACTCTAAAAAGGAGTTAAATCAAGATTTAAGGAGGTGAGGAATGGCAACATTTTCCATTAGATACATCTCATTATTCATGTTCCAATATTTAACGGCAAAATTTGTTTTCTGTGAGAGCAAAAATTAATGGTATTCATTATTTATAATATCTTTAATGAAGAAATTATGTAGTCAACATTAGTTTTATTCATAGTTCTGTTATAGAAATTGGAATTGTCATCGAGCGTACATTGTGTCTATCTCAAGTTCATGACCGCTGGGAAAATCTTTCTTCATCCTTACTAGGTGTGCCAACCGTTACCACTCACCCTAGAAATAAAGCTGTAGGTATATCGGAGATGGTAGTATTGAACTGTGAATTCCAAGATGTTCAGCACTTTGACTGGTGGAGGGATGGGGAAAAGGTGCCTGACACTCGTGATATATCTAACTATGTCATCGGTGAGATGAACCCCCCTGATCAGGCGTACTATAGCTGTGTCGGTATCCAAGAAAACGGACGTAATATCGAAAGCAACCAAGCACTGCTTAGAATCAGAGGTATTTCTTTGGGGGGCTAGGGTATTGTTTCACAGTTTCACACAAAAACAGTTACATCCGATCTGTCACCTTTAGACAGCGACCCAAGGCATCTTTATCTTCCCATACCCTCTTATGACACTTACACCAGATGCTATTACCCCCAATAATACAAGATGATTGTCTGGGACTATCTATCGGGAATATGTAATTGTAGTCCAGGGAGTAATTGTACTAGAACCCATTATTTTATCTGTGTGATATTTATGTGTAATAGTGATAATAATAATGATTAACAGCTACATTTAAACTGCGCACGTATCCATTTCCAGGGGATGCTCAATGTGCCTATTAAGTAGTACTGTTATTCAAGGAATAAATTCCTACCAGATACCCATTGATGACACGTGGGTGAAGTGTGGCAAATGTAGATTAATGTCGTGCCAAAGGACATTAGTGCCAAGGAAGAACTAGAACCGGGAACCAAGTGATCCACAGTCCAGCGACGTATCCACAGGACCATAATACGTCATCACCTCATTTATGTATAACAAACAACACATATCCATTGAAACTCTGCTACATCATATCACAGCAGTATGTCATCTCCATGTTGCAACACTACCTTTTTGGGGAAAAAAATATTGAAGGTAGCCTAATAAGAATGTACATTTTATTTCACAAATTTGTTTCAAATGAATTTTGTGAAACAACTTTTGTGAAATATTATATATTTCTAACAGTATCTATGATTTGTTTAAATCCTTTTTTTGTAATACAGATATGTCTATTTTTCATCTGAAGTTCAAGCTTGTAAGAAATTTTACGACATTTCACGCTGATCAAGAATCTTCAGATTACAAAACCCTTGTGCGTGATATTGAAAGAAATGTAAGAGGATGGAAATTGTTAAATCATTTGTAATATATCTGAATATATCTGAATAAGAATGTTATACATTCTCCCTCACTGTTCCCAGTTTGTCTGAGGGTACATCCTTGATTAGTTTTGGAGTAACAAAACGATTCAGAAAACAATACATCTTTACCTGTTTCTTTCATTCACATATTCATTGGTTCATTCATTCCATTATCCAATATGAATTTCATGTCGAAATTTGCGTCGCTTTCAGAAATATGAATCTCATGCATTTTCACAGTACATAATATAATGGAATTACCAAATATCCAGTAATACATCTATTTATTTTTTGTTTTGTTATTTAACTTTTTTTCATTCTGAAATCGCTGCAATTAATAACCATTATATAATGATATATGTGTAGTTCATAAACGTTGGGCAGAATACATGAAACCAACCAAATTACTTTCCACCTTCTTTTAGTGTCTGTAAGATACAACAAAAACCTAGAAAGTTGCGAGGTAATTTACAATCTTATGTAAATAATTGACTGGATTAAACATCCATGGTAATGTTGGCATCATTTGATATCTAGTTCGAGGAGGTGTTTGAGGTGCTTGAATCGGAGAGTGACACCACTGGCACTATTTACATTCACGTGAATCAACTTCTATCAGATGACGGTGTGTTGGTTGATATGAGAGCCTACATAGTCAACAGTAGCATGACTACACAAGAAGAAATGGACTTGCTGTGGAGCGGATTATTCCATGTGGCGGAAATTTATGATGGTTACTTTGACCCTTCCATCCTTCTGGTACTTAGTACAGGTGAATCTTGCTCAATTGAAATCACAATTAATTTATAGGATTTTAGAGTTGTTCTTATTTCTTAATTTTCTAAAATTAATCAGCTTTTCCTCTTTAAATTGGCAAGAATGAATCTTGTTTTCCACTCCTTCATAGTTTGAAGATTTTTTTGTTTAGATGAACCAATAAAAATAGTGATTTTATACCTTCTTCTGTGTTGCCAATTTATAAAGTATAATGATTAGTAACAATCAAATCGCTCTTATTGGAGAGCGGCACAACGTACTGCATTAGAAGTAGACTCGAAATTTTGATAGACTAAAGATGCAAAAACGGCACTAAAAGGAGACAGTGTACTGCTTTGGGTTGAAGCCAAGGAAAGATGTGCTATTGCATTTGATATGAATATTGGAAAGTGTAAAGTCCTTGTGATCGCTGTTCTGAATATTCATATGAATTTTTGGAAAAGGCTATTTTCAATGACAAATGACAAAAATCAGTGACAAATCTGCTGATTACCAATCAGAAGCAAGGATTTCACTAGCTTATAATTAAAACTATAATTTGTCACTGCTGACAAGTTTTGTGAAATGGGGCCCAAGAAGTTATTTGCGATATGAAGTGCAACATGTTTTTCAGCCGACGACATGGCACAAAAGCACTAAAATTTCAGTGATTAGTATTCATTATTGAAAACACAAGTCAGGAAGATGATGTCTGTTCAGCTCTCCATATCTAAAGTAATTGCGTTTTCATCAAATATCGGTTGGCAGTAGCATCGTCTGTTGTGCAGCCGACTTAACACGATTGCACATATTTTCAAAAAAGCAAACTAAGAGCAATTTAGATATCCTATTGCATCATTTCCTAAAATGTTTAAAAACTGCAATGACAGATTATGAAATCCAAATTCTCTCTCTCTTAGTTCTATGTCCAAACACCTCTTGGTCATCTCCGTATGGTATTGTCCAGTTTTCGTCGGGAGATCTTCATTCATGGAGCGAATCGAGTGGAGAATGTCCGTGGTTCACCGTCAATGGTACAATGAAACAAAGATTTTTTATATTCTAGTCATAGGAATATATTTTTCTTTAGACTTTAGATAGTTACGCTTACATGAGAAAGCAAACCAATGAATGTTAAGATTAGTACCGACTGGAAAGTTCTTTGATACAACATGAAAATCATAATAACAACAGTAGTAGTAGTTGAAATAATTTTAATGATAGTAATAGTAATTTAATAGTGAAAAGAAGATGAAGAAGAAGAAGAAGAAGAAACATAAATAATGATAATAATAAAAATATTTTTTCCCCGGGAAGCCTCATCAGAATCATGCTGTTCTTCCTGGGGGCACTGCAATCAGTATTACCCCAGGAACTGCCAGGCACCCATTTACATCTAAGTGGTGGAGGGTAGCAAACGTGGATTAATATCTTTCCAAAGGACATTAGTGTCGGACTGGGATTTGAACCCTCAATCCTGATATTGAGAGTCAAAAGAATGAACCACTATACTCTGACATCTCCACATACTATACCGTGGTAATATGAGACCAATAGTGTATTTATATTGAACTTTGGTTTTGCATCAAGATGGAGAGCCAATAGCACGAGCCGTCTGCTCCGGTGATTATATCTCTCCTTGTGCATGGGTACCTTCAGATAACTGCGGTGGCAATAAAACAGCTGATCAACTCTTAATCTACTTAGAAGAGGTAAACTTGCTCTTTCTCTAGTCTGTCATAAAGTTCCTGGTATTGTGCGTAGTAAATACATGATCAGCGGGCCCATTGCTAATTGCTAAGGTGCAAACAAATGATACCGCGAAACGTCCTTGAACGCTTGAAAATTATATTTTATCCACACAATCATGAAACAAACTTAACATAGGAAATTAAATAAAAGATAAATTGAACTAATCTTTTCTAGAAGAAGAAAAAATCTAGTTGTAATCTCTTACTTTTTGATAATAATATAATTGGCAATTAATAGTAATAGTAGTAGAAGTAGAAGTAGTATTACATGTAATATTTTTTTTATTATTGTTGTTATTATTATTATTATCATTATTATTATTGATACTAATATTATTGTTAAAAAAGAGATCTAAATTATAATAATTTATTTTTTTGGTATTAGTATCGCAAACCTTTAATTATCGAAAATGTTGAAATAAATATGCGAGTCCTCTGTATGAGTTAGTTTGTGTATCTCATGCTTTGTTATAGTGCTAGTTCGTATTTAAATTTCCTTCACCAAAATATAGGCTGATTCGTTTGTAGTTATATAAAATTACACTTTTTTGAATAAAAAATATCTTAATTACACAAGAATAAAAGCCGATAACCTATCATTTCAAAATGTCGGTTGTGTTGATAGAATCTGATGTCTGCTGATGTCCAGGACGTTCTGTCAGAGTTAACTGTGATCTCCCAGGACATGCATATTACTTCTGCTGGGGTCAATGCTGCATTTGACATCATTCAACAGACAGGGTCCATTTCCCAACCAACACAAGAGGTGATTCGATTTTTTTGATTTTTTTATTTTTTGAACAATAAGTGTCATTGAATTGATGAAAGATCACTCAATTTAACGAAATAACTGAGTTTCATGAGTTGTATCCCTTTCAGTACTGTTGTTGTAATAATAATAATGATATTATATTCTGCGTTTATATAGAGCTAAATGCAGATATTATTAACTCAGTCATCGGATTCAGGCTTGCCCGCACACAATGTATGCGCATTGTCCACTCATTGGGGAGCATCCCAGCCAGGCGCCATTTTACAGACCCTCAAAATGGTCAACACACTACATTAACGTTCGCATCGTTTCGGGTACCTAGTTAATACTTGGGTGGAATGTCGCAAATGTAAATTAACATTCCAGGTTGGGTACCTTGTGATTTACAGTCCAGTGACATATCCACTAGACTATTGCACCTCTATATTGTTTTTGTTATTATTATTATCATTATTATTATCATTGTTATTATTATATAACTATTATCACAATTATTATTATTGCAGTTGTTTTTATTATTAGTATCATTATTGTATTACTATTATAATTGTTATCATTGTCATTATGATTATTTTATTTGTTAATATTATCATCATAATTATAAAGATTGTTATTGTTTTTATTATTACCATCATCATATAATCATCATTATTATTTTTTTTATTGATTATTATTATCATTATTAGGGCCTCATCATCGTTGTAATTGTTTTTGTCGTTTTATACTAGAATGTTGCCTCAGTTGTTGACATCTTAAGCAACCTGGCCACGTCAGACAAAGGCGTGACCATGGAGGTTGAGATGATGAATGGTGCTGTCAGCAGAGCCACCATGGCCTTAGAGAATATCCTTCTAGCCGTCAATGTGCCTTCCAACCAGACCTTCCAACAAGTGGCAGCAAACCTAGTGGTACAGGTATGATGATAAACAAAAAATAAATCCTAAATCTGGATTTGAATACACTACCGAAGTATGACTTCATCCTGGCTCAGTTGATCACAAACACTGAATTTGCCCTGCTCCAGGTCGTTACTTGAATCATTTTGCAGCGAACCCCATGCGCATGATTTGTTGTTTAGAACAATGAAGTAACCTGGACGACGAGCGAACATGACTTTAGCACTTGGGTACTCTAATAGTACTTGATATTGAATACCGTCTATAAATGCTTCACAGATATCATCACCACGGTCATCGGATTCATGCACGCACACAGTGTGCACCATTTCCACTCCTTGGGGAGTATTCCTACCATACACTGATACAATAACCACGATGGAATGTGGTAATTTATATCACAAAGGCTCTCTTCATCCTACCAGGTCCTAATTTCTCTCCTGGGTATGGAGTGACAGATGTATATTGATGTCTTGCCAAATGACATTAGTGCTATGTCGGGGATCAAACCCACGACCTCAGCATTCAGTCAAGGTCTTAAACCACTCAACTACGACACCTCTATAGGTATGACAGCTCTCCTACCATGTGGAGGTGTCGTGGTGTAGTGGTTCATACACTACTCTCAGTCCAAGGGTTGAGGGTTCGACTCCCAGCCTGAAAAGACATTAATCCACACGTGCCACGCTCCATACGAGTGTAAATGGGTACCTGGCAAGGTGCCGGTAATAACAATTACAGGACCTGCAGGCAAATTATTATTGGTACTGATGTGGCTACTCTGGGTACATAAAACCAAATTATTTATTTTTATCATAATTTTACCCACTACATTTTATTGAAGACATATCCTCACTTGGTCAATTAGGGCCTGTTCAGATATATATGCCGTTGTATAAAACTCTGTCGGATTTTTTTTCGATGACATAAAGCGTAATAAGCTTCACATTTCTGTATTATATGAAACAGATCTGAACTGAACATTTGAAGTCCTTTGTTGCGCGGAGTCCCATTCATTTACACGGTGTGTTTTTGCAGCGGTTTACCGCGCCATATCTGACCAAGCCTTTAATCTTAAAATGCATTCCTTTAGGTAATCAACTCTGACTCGGATGGTGTCCGCGATGGAATTGTCTTTTCCATCATGGGTGATGACAGCCAATCCTTTGATGAAAGTGACATCCAGCTATCCACCAACAATCTCAACAGCGGTAACCTCGGTGGTGTTGTCCAAGCAGCCATCGTCATTGGACCAGAGACCATTGATGAAGGCACCATGGGGAATGTAGCATTCACTGTGTACCGAGACAATGCATTGTTTGTATCGGACGGTGGCCAAGACAATCAACTGGTACATGGTGGAGGAAGCAATGATGTGCGTCGTAATATCACAGTCAATACCAATATCATCGGAGCGAGCCTCGGTACGAGTGAAACTAAACCTCTGAATGATCCGGTCACCATAACACTGGCACACAAACAGGTAAGATACAAAATCTCTTCATAAGCTAGTATGTAGATACTACCTGCACAATGGGCAGATTTCAAGTCATTTGTACAAAATTGTAAAAACTCACCGAGACAGATATTGGATAGGTATCCATTAAGGATATGTATTCATTATTTATTTATGCACAATATATTTCATGATACATAAGTGAAAGTATTATTTTCAAGAAGGCAAAAAGTGCACCTCCGTGACTTTGGCAGTGATTATTCTAAAATACACAAATTGGGGACATCGCCATTGATAAAAATATTTTTGTTATTGATTGATTGTTATGTATATTCCAATGGAACATTAGCAAAGTATAATAAATATTGCAAAACGTAAGATTTCTTTTATGTAGAAGTAAATAGTCCTGAATCATAGTAATCAATGACATGAAAGGATGTTCTGCAAGTCATTAAATACGAAAATGAAAATGGAACTTAAAAGCTGGGCTTGTTGTGTATACTAGGTTCACTGAATGAAACTACTGAGTTAATATATTAGGAAAATAGAATACACATACACTAGATTGAGACAAAAAAGAAATGAAACAAAATGGAAAATGTTACGGCTGAAAGTGGAAGAGAGGAAGCGAAATAGGGAGACGGGGAGGGAGAGATAGAAAAAAAGAAGATGATACATTTAGAGAGATAGATGGGTGAATGGATAGGAAGGAAGATAAATAGATAGATTGATAGGTAGGTACATGTAGATGGATACAGAGAGAGAGAGAGAGAATGTGTGTGTGTGTGTGTGTGTGTGTGAGAGAGAGAGGGGAAGATCACCGCGGAGCTATGGTTTAAATTCGCGTCCCAATTGTCAATTCTTAAAAAGGATATTTTTTTGTTAATGATCCTGTCTTTATTTGTATATTCAATTTTACAAATTTACACGTCTTTTTTTCTCAAAACAATTTCATATACTTCCAGCAAAATGCAACGAATCCGCAGTGTGTGTATTGGGAATATTCCACTAATGCTTGGTCAAGCGATGGCTGTGATATGACAAACACTTCCGAGACACATACCGAATGCCAGTGCAATCATCTTACTAACTTTGCAGTCCTTATGGTAAGAATACGAATTCCATATCAATAATGATGATGATAATAATAATTATTATACCAATAATGATGATAAAAATGATAATAACAGTCATATTTATATAGGCATAATATAAATACTAGAGCCGCTAACAAATCATATGTAATATTACCAAATCCTAATCTAGAATGCTTTAAGAGCAGTCTTATGTATTCAGGAGGTGTCATATGAAACACTCTACCTAGTACTTTGCAGAATTCAACATCTATTTCTTCCTTCAAATACCTTTATAAACAATTACACTTTCATTAATGTACCAAATAACCAATGACACCATGGATCTTTCCACCCATTTAAATATAAACAATCTTGACTATCCTGACTTAACGGCAAAATGAAGAAAAAGAAATGCTTCTTAAAGTGATTCAGTAACATTGTTGAAGGTTGATGAAAAAACTGCGTAATTTTTTTAAATATCATATTACTTATTATATAAATCTTTTTTCTGTACTAACCGTCTAACATCCAAACAAATCCTGAAAAATTCTCAAACCACAAAGATATTTATGGTTTTCTTTGAAGGCGTCACCGTGCAACACCCTCTAACAGTAAATTATCCCAACCATTTTTGAATTTTCCCAACCGTTTTTCCATGAAAATAAGATATAAGACAGGCTTTCAAAAGTCTGTCAACTCTTCTGGAATGGTATAAAGAGCCAATTCATTGCTTTGTTTACGATTTACATTCACTTAAATTGTAATTCAATTGTAATAATATAGTTAGAGATTAGTTATAAATTAGAGACTTAATGAACCGATCAGGTAAGTTTTTCCCAATTTGTTTATCAATAATAATGGTCTGTTTTCACTCAAACTTTCAGATTATCTTAAAGTGTACATCTAGCATTGAAGTCACTACCTTAGAATCATTTTCTCTCATCTGAACAATGTTACCAAGTTCCTTTAAAGCCCCACTGCACTACTTGTAGCTACTTGCTCCCTCTATATAGAAAACAATGCCTAAGCGGTATCCGTTGGTCCCACATGATCCTCTTTTTCGTATGTTAATTGAGAGCTGAGTTGATGAGATAACCACCTGTCAGTGACCACGCTGTGAGGTCTAATCCCTCCTGTCCAGACTAGAGCCAATTTGAAATCCTTTACATTTACTGATTTGCCAAACAGTTAAAGGTAAAATATTCCAGAGTGTTACAAAACCATAGCATAGTTCGCATTCTTATAATATTCTGTATGACATTTACTAGTGATAAGATCGAGATTGGCACATTGTCAGGTGTAGTATAATGTACTGTTGATACTTGTTGAGAAAATAAAACAGATAAATCATTAAGACATTTGAAAACAACTATATATATCTCCAAATTGACTTATTCTATTTCCACATGTTATGGCCTTCTGTTTCTCATCAGGACGTGAGTGGCATCCCCAGACGATCAGAGAGAGTTGAACTAGTTTTTAGGGTTCTCAGCTACATAGGATGTTCTTTCTCCATTGTAGGTCTCCTGGTGACCCTGGCTGTCTACTTCACTGATAGGTAAAATCCAACATCAACAGACTTTTACTCTAAAAGATTTGTTTCTATACAAAAAATGACTAAGATATCACGTGATTTTCAAAATGTATGAACCAAGAAGGTCTTTTCTTTTAAAGAACCTTTCATAATATGCTATCCATATTGTATGTTGAGTAGAGCTCCAAGAGAATATGTAGAAAATAATGATATTTTTGTTTACAACAAACGTCCCTGACTTCGTCACAATCCACTAAACGAATTGTCAATATGAGATTCAGATAGATCGATATAGTGTTCTCATATTTATCTCTTCGTCGCCACATCAATTTGGTGTGTCGCAGAGCTTCGTTCGCCTTAAGAAAAATTGGTAGTATTCGCCATCTCCTAAACCAGAAGACAACAGAAATATTGATCCACGCGTTTGTCACGTCACTGCTGGACAACTGTAACAGTCTTCTTTTTGGCATTCCGGACAAAGACGTGTCCAAACTTCAACGAATTCAGAGCTCTGCCGCCCGTCTTGTATACATGTCAAGTAAATACATTCACATCACTCCCATCTTAAAAGAGCTCCATTGGATACCTATTCACTCACGCAACCACTACAAAGTTATCCTGCTCACATTTAAAACAATCCATGGCCTAATCAATTCAATTCAATTCAATTCAATTTCGGTTCATTATTATCAACATATACAATGTACAATGCAGTAGTCCAAGGACCAATAATCCGCCTTGCTCCTACTTACCTATCCCAGTTGATAGCCCAATATATACCAACCAGATCACTCAGATCTGCCTCGCTAAACCTGCTAGTAGTAAATAGGAGTAGAACCAAATCTTTCGGTGACAGGTCCTTTGAGTGTGCTGCACCAACCCTTTGGAACTCTCTTCCTGGCACTCTCCGTGCTCAGTCAAACATAGATGTATTCCAGAAAGAACTAAAGACATATTTGTTTAACATTTCATTTTGATTTTGCACTGGTTGGTAGCATTTTTGCGTTGTGACTGACTGAATGTGTAGCATAATGCCAGGAAGAGTTTTCCAAAGAGTCTCCCAACAAGCGGGATGTTTATTTATCTATTTATTTCATTTATATTGTTGTATTGGGCCTTCCTCACCATTACGATTATTTTCAACTATTATATCACATGTATCATCTTTAATAGAAGCTACTATCGATTTTGTTAAATGTATACTGTATGCCTTGATATGTAATTATTACTATATAATTATGTCTTTAATGCTAAATATATTACTCATTGCGGATGTAGTATCGAAAATAATATCGCTAGTGATATTCGTTTGTCTCGCAATGTGGTCAATAAGGAATCTAAAAGATCTCGACGTTTCGTGCGCCGCTGCAACACTTCGTCAGGTAATAAAAACTAATGTAAGCAAGGGTGTTTTATACTCTACGGGAGGACCGGCGCGACGGTCCATAATTCGATCGATAATCGGAACAATAACGCACAAGACCAATCAGCAGGCCGCTGGTTCGGCTAGTTATGCAAATGGCCTAATGGTCGACGCACACGGTGCTCGACCAATCAGCAGGACGCTGGTTCGGCTCGCCTGCTGGACGGAAGCAATAGCGAGCTCAACCAATCAACGGGCCGCTGGATCGGCCCGTCTGCTGATTGGAATCGAGCGGTGTTGGCCGGCTGGACGGGGAATGTCATGGCGGCGTATCGTACGCATCCAAAATGCGGGGATATCGATCCCGCTGTCTCTGTTGAAATTATTGGGATTGAGACGGATATTGATAGCTTCTTTTACCCTCCGTGTGTACCAGGGGCGGATCCAGCCGGCGGCAAGGGAGGGGGCCTAAAAAGGGGCCCACTTCGTGCGAAAATTTGAAAATCGTGCCGGTCGATTTTTCGCTCAGTGGGGGGGGGGGTGGGGGTAGTGAGCAAAAAAAAAATTTTGGCACCCGAAAATTTTTCCTCCGGGAAGGGTAATTTTATTTCCACCACCACCCCTGGGCGCCAGGGGTAGTGAGCACAACTTTTTTTTGGCACCCGAAAATTTTCCTACGGGAAGGGTTATTTTTTCACCGCCACCCCTTGGGCGCCAGGAGGGGCCCAACTTCTTTTTTTTTTTAAAAGGGTGTTTTTACCTGTTTTTTTCTAGGGAAGGGGCCCGGCCCCGGGCCCCTGGATCCGCCACTGGTGTGTACCAATGCCGTTCCTTGGGAAAGGCACTGAACCCCGTCCCAGTCTGGTTGATGCTGGTTATCCCAAGCATGTTCGGCTACGGCTGAGTTGTCAGTTCGGCGGAGCCTGACGTCTTTATTTCAACTGTCTTCTGCAATCTTGATTTTGAAATGTTTGTAAAGCGCATTGGTATTACCTTCGGTAATTAAAATGCGCTATATAAGAGCTAATTATTATTAATATTATCATTTCAAACATTCATAACTTTCTTTTTATTGGTCCGATATATTTCAAACTTCGGTATTCTGTATTTCTAATTGTTCAGCTTTAGTACTAATGAACTTGTACAAATATTTGATTTCCTTTAAACTTCCATGTTCCTACCCTTCTTCTATCAACAAAGCTCTCAACCCTTAGGGAGACTTCCATGGCCTCCTTAGTTTAGTTAGTCTAGCATTTAACCTCATTTTTTTGTTTATCATGGAAGTAATCTTACTCTCTTTACACCCACTTTAACTCTTACCGAATTTTATTGCATCGAATACACAAGTTGTATTATGCTCTCTAAGTTGGTATGGATTCTTATCCCTAGCTAGGTCTTGGAAAATTATTTTGGGTAATTCTCTCTTAATGTTGATTGAAACGGTAGTATAGGTAAAAGCTATATAAATATCTAAACTAGCCTTATAAAGAGTACAGAAGCTTATTATAGGAGTAGTGTCAACAAAAAATGATGCTTCTGTTGTCAATATTTTACCAGCAATTGCAATGTACTTAATAGGTCAGCATAATCGACTAACCTACTCCGCTCTGAAAACATCTTAATTCCTTTAGACTTTACCTTGACTCTGTTTCTCTTTGCCCCAGGAAACTTCGTCACTTGCAGCCCATCAAGATATTAATGTGTCTCTGCATCACACTCCTCTTTCTGTACATCTTCTTCATCATCATGACAGCACTTGACCGACATCCTGGAGAACCCGAGGTCGGTCCAGCTCTGTGTGGAGTTATCGCCGCCATCCTCCACTTCACCACGCTCTCATCGATATCATGGATGGGCGTTGAAGGGATAAACATGTTTCTAATGGTTGTCCGTGTCATGGACTCCTATATCCCACTCTTCATGATGAAAGCCTCCATCATTGCATGGGGTAAATTGCTGTTATAACTTGTTTGACCGAAACTCTTGATGCCTTATTGTCATGCAACTAAGTTTTATGGGCTTGCACCATACAAGCATTGCTTCTTTAGCATGCCCCTCAGTTTCAATGTATACATTCAGGTCATCGATGTTCTGTAATCATTTTTAGTACATCATTAATTCTATTTTGTCTATTATACAATTTTATTACATTGTTTTGTTATAAATTATTAAATGTATGAGTTCTTTGTACTCGCTTATCATGTTCATATTGAAACAGAAATCAATCAATCAATGAATCAATGAGTGAAACAAATACCAAAGTTTTATCATAGTAGGCCTATACATTTTTGGTCTATTTGCACTTTTTTGCTTATTGAAACATCATTTCTCCTTCTTGTTCTTGTTTTTTTTTTTTTTTTTCACTCTTCTTCCTATTTTGTTTAGAGAGTTTTAATTAAAGATCTGATATCAATGTATTTGTTTGACAGGATTACCTGCTGCGATAGTGCTCCTTACTGGTGCTATCTCGAGACAGAATTACTCCAACTCAGACTAGTAAGTACTCTCTACATTATGCTCATGCTATCCAACAAACATTCATAATAAAGTATGATAATATTATCATTCTTCGTTAAACATGTTAGAAGTCAACAGAATGTTGGATAATGTGTAATTGTCTAAGTTCTGTTAAAAACATTTGGTTCTATTTCCTAATATGCAGTCACTTATTAAATTAAAGCAAATTTAGCAGCATAACATAAAACTCGCCTTCCGCTGCTGCGGTGACAGAAAAAGAAATCTTTCAGATACAAACCAAACTTCCCTGAAAACCACAACTATCTAAATTAGTATGAATGTACGAAAAAAGAAAGCCACGGAAAACGAGCTAATCGTCCAAACCAAAACTGTCAATGAACATTTTGTGGTATGAGAATGCATGTCATTTGTATTTTAAATAATTTTTGTGATAGTTTGATAAAAATTTGTAAGTATAAACAACCGTCGATTAAACATGACAACAAATTCTTAATCCAAAGATGGGATTGGAAATAAAAAATCAGTGTATAGCATGGAATAAAGGCATAGTAAATCTTTTCGTCGTGCACTCATCAGAGTAAACCACAAGAATATTATCAAATTTCGGTTACTTTGCATCCTGCAAGACGAATATCTTTCGTATGTCTTTATTCACAGCTATTGTTTTCTGCATCCCCTTTCAGGCATGCACATTACCATAATTTATATTAGCATTTTGTCTATCTGTATATTAGGATGATTATTTCCCTTTTCAATTGTGCAGTTGTTTTCTTCAGAAATGGCCACTCGTTGGCGGTCTGCTCATCCCTATGGCAATCATTCTCGCTCATAACGTGATCATCTTCGCTCTCGTTATGCGTCGTCTCGTACGCATCAAATCGGGTGGCGGGAAAGCTAGCGAATTAGAATCAGAAGCCCGCCTCGAGATCATGCGCCGTCTCACAAACGGGATCAGCATCCTTCTCCTACTTGGTTTGACCTGGCTCGTTGGATATTTCACCGTGATCGAACAACTCAACCTCGCAGTCCACATCATCTTCATCCTACTCAATTCTCTCCAAGGATTCTTCATCTTTGTTTTCTACATTCTCCGACAACCGCAAAGCCGTGCGCGCTTGCGGGAACACCTGGGTTGCTGTTTCCACGATTCGCTCTTGACGACAAATGTAGGTCCGATGAGTATGATCCAGACGACGATGACAGGAACAGAGAATCCGATTAACGAGTCTGTGTTGAGCAAATCTGATATCGATGATCATGTCTAAAAAGAACACATTTCCTTTCAACATTCAATTTTGGTATAGGCCCACTCATTTGTATAACTCCCGAGTCTAGTCAATAATTATCACTCTGCTTTAAAGGTACTATGTCCCATATGCAGGTCAAAAAAGCAAAAAGGTTAAATACCAACGGCATTTGAAAGACAATACTTATTTACAACTTCCCTCAAAACGAAAAGGTTTGAAAATGGCTTTTTGTGGGAAAATAACGAACATTAGTTGTCTAATTGACATAAGTGATTGCAATCACCCAAGTAATAGTCTGATTTCCAGACCCTTGTACCGAATTATCGTACGTTTTGTGCTGCACAAAGATTCAATCAATTCAATTTTGGCCATTACAAGTAGTGATGTAGACAAATGCTCATGTACCTGTTACAGCTCATTTTATGTATGGTATTACTAAAAATGAAAAAGCCAGTCAGTCACTCAATAGTGTCTGACAGGGAAGTCTACAAAGTTTCCTTGTATAATTTGAATACCAGGAAACTGCTAACGTTTAAATTTCACAGATAGGACATACATGACATATTCATATTTCCTGCAAAGTTCTACAGAATTTGATGTTGGCTGCAAAAAGGACATAGTATTTTTAAAGGTAGTGTATCCCTTTTTGTAAGGCATGCTCTTTTCTATCGGTCTCTGTTAAGCTCTAAATGTTGATTTTTGTTACACCTTAAGCTATGGTCACAACTCAGAGCGGCGACCGACCAATTTGTAGCCTGCTTGGTCGCCGCTGGAATTTAGTCATCGCCCAACGATTTTTGGAGAAGTCGAGCAGGCTGTAGAGCTCCAGCGATGCCTAGGAGGTGCCCTGTCGATTTTTCGTTGGTCGCCGGTCGATTTTAGGTAAAAACTGGGCGAAATCGGGGAGCTTCTCCGCGCGGCGTCCCGGCAGTGACCGACTGACGACCCACCGATTCCCGGGCGGGCGGTGTCCCACCGGCCACCGGCTGATTGTATCGAAATTGGAGAAGTCGAGCAGGAGTTGAGCCCCAGCGATGCATGGGCGGTGGGTGTCCTGTCGATTTTCCGTTGGTCGCCGGTCGATTTTAGGTCAAAACTGGGCGAAATCGGGGAGCTTCTCCGCGCGGCGTCCCGGCAGTGACCGACTGACGACCCACCGATTCCCGGGCGGGCGGTGTCCCACCGGCCACCGGCTGATTGTATCGAAATTGGAGAAGTCGAGCAGGGGTTGAGCCCCAGCGATGCATGGGCGGTGGGTGTCCTGTCGATTTTCCGTTGGTCGCCGGTCGATTTTAGGTCAAAACTGGGCGAAATCGGGGAGCTTCTCCGCGCGGCGCACAGTGGGCCAGGGAGGAACCAAAGTGCGCTAAAACTCATTTTTGGTGATTTTTTTTTTTAAATTTTTTTCTTGCCCAGTTGAAAGATAATACATTGGAGAATACCTCAGTAAAATATTTAATTCCGGTATGCACAATAAGGGTATAAATTTACTCCTTCAAACAACAAAATCTTACATATTTACAGTTTTAGCATTTGTACACATCAATAACCCGCTTTTTGTAATGGCCAAAATTAAGCTGGTTGAATCTGAGCGCAGCACAAAACGTACGATCATACGGTACAAGGGTCTGGAATTCAGACTATTTTATACGCATAATTTTAGAAATGCGTTGCGTAAACGGTCGATATAATTCCACATACATACTCAATTACCAGTTCGAATCTTTTCATGGAGTTTTTAGTTGTTTTTTTATCTCTTGTTTAACATAGGATTCACACAAGTTTATATTTTCAGCCTGCAAAAGGGACACACCACCTTCAAACAGTTTAATGCAATTTGAAAAAATTCTCTTTTTCTCTTAATATTCAGTTTCTTTGAAAATTGTGTTGATACTGTCATCAGAGGAAACACGATATAATTCGTTTACAAGAATTCCACTCAATAGATGAAAATTTGAAAATGTGGAAAGCTGAGTGGGGAGGTAAACTGATAATTAATATGGTTCTTCCAACTCGAGAGGTGTTGCTGTTCTATCCAAACCAGGTCTAAGTGCCAAAACATGTCATATATTCTCTGATAATGATGGTAGATACATTATTTTAAATGTATGCATAGGTGATCTAGCGTTCAAAGTTTTAAATATTTATGCAGCTAACCAGGATAGCCCTGCGTTCTTTTTGGACCTTTTACAGAAAGATGCCGGATTTATCAAATTTATTAAAACTAAAATTGAAGAATTTTAAAATTATAATGGTGATTCGGCTAGTAACCCACACATCCATTGGGACTCATTTAAGTGCACTGGTGCTAATTTGAAATCAGACCAAGACATTATCCGTTTGAAACAGACTATAAACAGCTCACAGAATAAACAAGAGTCTATAGAAATTCTTGAAAAATTGGGGCTTTAGAAAAAAATTAGAAGAAATTTATGATGTTAAAAGAAGTGGTGCCATCAGGGCACAAAAGAAAAGTATTTATAAATTGAAGACTAATAATGTAGCGCCACTCACCAGCACTCATGAAATTATGAAAGAATTCTATAACTTTTATTCTAATTTATATTCCTCTAACTGGACTGAAAATTCAAGAAAAGTCACCGATACTTTTGTAGACAATTTAGAAATTCCACAACTTTCTGAAGAACAAACGAGAAAACTAAAGCAGCCTATAAGATGGCTATAGAGAATTTAGGCATTTCAATCTAAAATAATAAGCTTATTAAAGGAATCCAAATTGGTAATCAGGAATACAAGATCAGTATGTATGCTGACGATACCACCTGTTTTTTTAATGGAGACTTGGAATCTATTAATCAATTGTTCAATACTTTTGATTCCTTTAGTAAGTTTTCTGGCTGCAAAGTTAATATATTGACAAGTCAGGGTATTTGACTTGGATCCTTAAAAGGCTCATATGAAAAACCGTAATGTCAAAAAGGTCATGTTCATGTTTGGGTATCAAGTTTTCATTAGATTTAGATATGCTTTTTTATTTGAACTTTAATGCAAGACTAAGCAAAATTGAACAACTATTGAACTGTTGGCGCTAAAGATGCCTATCTCTTATAGGGAAGGTTAGAGTTCTCAAGTCTCTTATATTACCCCGATTTTTAGTTTTGTTCATATGACACTTTGTATTAAGATTCCTGAAAGTTTTTTAAAAAGTTGGAAACTGTATTTTTGGGGTTCATATGGTCTGGAGAGAATGATAGGGTAAAAGGGAATTTGTTATATTACGATTATGATTATTGTGGATTAAAATGATAGATATTAGATCTTTTGCAAATGTGCAGAAACTTAAATTTGGTCGAGGTATTTACTGAATGATGAATTTGATAGTCCTTGGAAACAAATATAAATAATCAGTCTGTCTGAACTTCACTCAAATCCAATTTTTTTTATTTAGAGCCCATGCCACTGAAAGGATTTTGAAAAGGTTGAATATGCAACTCGCAGAGACTATAAGGATGTGGTACGCATACAGATCAAGATTGCTGTCTAATTCTAATCTGATGGAAATGCACAGATTAGATAGCTTATGGTAAAACAAAAATGTCTGCTTGAAAACAAAAAGGTTGTTTTACTACCCTGCTTGGTATGAAAGGGGAATTAAAACAAAACAGGATCTGATCTATGATTGAACACGTTTCAAAAATTTGTTTTTAGTTAGTATTAGAGTTTGACATACCAATTGGGCATTTAAAAAAATATAAAAAATTCCATTACTAAGGCAATTCCTATATATAGATTATGGTCTAAAGATAATAGAGATCCATTTGAATTCTTAAAAGAGAAACTATTGGTTACTAAACATTTCTCTAAATTCTCATATTCAATTTTTAAGGAATCTGTTGTTTCCCAAAAGAGATCGGATAAATGGAATGAGATTTTCAATGTAGAAAAGCATAGTGAGGAGTGGTCTTTGGTTCATAAAGTAAATTTTAAACGCACAATTGAAACGCAGTTGCGTTCCTTTTACTTAAAATCATTCCACAGAGCTATTGCCACAACTGATTTTTTTTATATAAGCTAAAAAGGTCTGACACTGAATCATGCAGTCTGTGTGAACGATTACAAGACTCAATTGAAATTTGTTTTATAAATTGTGAAGTTGTAAAGCCCCGTTGGTCTTTCCTAGAAAATTATCTATCTTTAAAACTTAAAAAAAAAGTTATTTTCTCGGATTTTGAAAGAATGTTTGGTTGTCCCAAGGACTATCAAAATTCAATATATATAAATTTCTTCCTATTGTGTACCAGATTCTTCATAAACTGCTGCAAATTTAAGAAAGAGAAACCAAATTTTCATGGTCTTATATCTTTGATAAAAATTAAGTCTAAATCTTTATATGTAATTGCAGCCAAGCATGACAAGTTAAGCCTCCATTTAAACAAAAAATTATATTTCAGTTTTGTTATTTCACATTCCTGTACATGATTGTAAATAGCCAGTTGGCTTTTATGTTTTCCTGGAGTACCCAATATTTTTTTTTTAATAAACAAATACAAAAAAACGTTCACCCCCATAGGTCTCTAAATTGTTTGATAACATTTAATAAAATTGGAAACTTGATTGTTTGATGGATAACATATTAATGGATAAATCTGTACCCAATTTGGGTACATCATACCTAAAACTAATTTTACCCAACAAGCATGCATGTTCGCATTTCACCCAATACAGCACGTATCAAAAAGTGTCTCCAATTATGGTAGCTCCTAATTCCAAATTCATAGCCAATGTGACTTTTAATTCTATTTCATGATGAGGAGTAACTTGTTTTCTTTCCAAGGATACCCCATTCATAATAATTCTGCCACGGGTGACTGAGCACCCGGGTCTTTAAAAGGTGTTGTCAAAATCGCCTTCTACCAAGTTTGGGCTGATGGAACAAATGCGGGTCAGACCATATTCGATGTGCTTCTTTGGTCTTAAAACCTTTAAATAATGTCTCTTGCTTCAGTGCTCATTGTTTAAAATGTTGCAATGTATCTAGGCTTCCACAGAACTTTCTTGCGATCCATATGTTAACCTTTGATTATTTTGAACAGCCTACTAAGTTATTGTTTCATGATATCTAAGTTCTCTCTGCTCAATTGTCAGCTGCTCCATTATACACGCGTAAAGAGCATAATAGCGAATGGAAACTCAAAGGTTACTAAACCCAAATACAAAAAGTACACATATGATAAGTATTAAAGAATTTGACAAACTTTCATAAAATAGATAACATCCCCAAAAACTTAATGCATTTAGTATCAATCAATGAGAAGGATTACCATAAACAAGGGATGCGAATGAAGTCCAAATTGTAATCATCATAACAAAGAGAACATCATGCAATTTGCTTGTAATAAGCATTTACTTGAGTTTAAGTTGATACTAACACCTTTTCTTTTCAACTGCCTTATAGTCAATGTAAATAAGTGAGCAATTATTTGTGGTATGAGATAACACACACATAATGGCCTTTTACACAATTCATTTCTTCAGCCAAAACTTGGTAAAATAGAATTTTGACAATACCTTTTGAAAAGCCTGCTACTCTGTCATCCATGGCAGCACAGTTATAAATATGATATCATTAGACAGGGGTATTAGTTGTAAACCCTTTACCATGAAATATGAGTCAAGGTCACATAGGTTATAACTTTTCAATTAGAAGCTACCAACGTTGGGTACACTTTTGGTATATGTACTGTATAGGCTTGTTCAGATATAGTGCAGTGAACCGCCACAAAAGAGCTGTCACATGTTTCTCTCTCGTGTGAATGAATAGCAACTATGCACAAAAAGGCTCTTGCATGTATTCACTGAGCTCTGTGGTATAAGAAACAGAAATATGAAGTGTATTACACTTTACATCATTATAACAAAATGGCTGTGGTTTTGCCGCATCGTATCTGAACGAGCCTCAATGGATAACATTTTATCCAACTGTTTTTAGACTTTGAATGATCACGGTATGTTTATACAGTCAGACTTGTGTTTGCATTGTCTTCACTCTTATGTTTCTCGGTAGAGATTTGTTATGGACTTACGGTCGTATGTAAATAATTGATTTGTTGTGTAGGGGCCTAATGTTCGATACAGAATATATGTTTGTTAATAGATATGATTTTTACTCACAAAGATATATTATAGACACTTTATAGCATTGGTAAGTTGGTAGTTGTTTGTTATGAGGGCTATATACATGTATATATAGATACATACTTTTGTTAACTTTCGCTTACACAGACATGTCAGATGTATATGAATAATAATTATATTTAGTGACATCTATTTTACAGCTAATTTAGCGTTTCATTGTAATCTCTTGAATATTATGTTCGCTTAAATGTCGATTCATATTTTCTTGTGGTGGTATGTAGATAATTGTTTTTACATGTTTATGTTACTTGATATCATCCAGTTTACGCAGAGTACCTTTTTAATCATTGATCGTTACATTGTTGATGGTGGTTTGTCAATAGGCATACATGTATATAATTATATGAAGAGGAACCCTATAATTCCTCTCATATTCGTCTTAATGCTTCATTTCATATTATTCCTTATATTCTAAAGATAACGTTTGAGAAATGTGTTATCAAAATCCTAACAAGAGCAATGTATATTTTCGAGAAAAGGCGGCTGTGTCATTCTGACGTTACCATATAGAAAAGTCTGCGCAATCATTTATTTTACATTAATTTCTGGAATTTGGATGTGAAAGATAGCATGTCTAGGTTTGTGAATACAACTACTAAAATTAGAATTTTCTCATTAGTTCTTAATCGTTGTTGTTATTATGTTTTCTTTTCGTTATGAATATCGTATCATATGATAGAGACAGAAGAATAGCATTTGTTTAGTTTCACTAGAATCATGTCAGTTGTGCGCACGTGCAGACGAGGGCGCTGCATAGACTTGGGCACGGTAGAGTCCAGACCGATCATTCAATGTGCATCGCATGTATATGTGAAGTGTACCAGAGTATTAAGGTAATGAGAATTTCTTTAAAAAAATATCTAGCAAACAAAAGCAGGCACGTTCAATAAATCGTTTAAGAGTCATTTGTAACGGAATATATTTTTATACAGATATAAAGAACGGTGATTGTGGATTGTTGATTAATGAGATATATGAATATGTATTTTTGTTTCTACTTTTAAAAAAGCAAGTGTTAAATGTAGGCTATATCTAAGCATTGGCAAATTTTGTCTGAATCTTTCGTCAATCGTATTTTAAGTTTGTGTGAGAGTTCATGTATCGTAAATAAACAATGGAAAAAGCGTAAATTGTCTGTATTTGTTTATTTATATCTACTTTGCATATTTGTTTTTCGATTCGAGATTTCGATTTCAAGAGAATTTTTGATTAGGAAAAGCCCATTTATTAATGTTACCTGATTTAATGCATACATCCTTGTGAAGTGCCGCGAATTATTTCATTCACCCATTACAGATAATTGCATTTCCATAGAATGCAAATTGCATGTATCCCATGTTGTTAGGTAGGGCGAACCATAATGTTTGTCCTATCTAGCAGCAACCTATGTGTGTCATTTGAGTTCTGAGAGTTGAGATATAAGTTTTTGTAACGGGTTAAAAAAATAATTCGTATTGAGGCACTTCACAAAGACGTTTGCATTAAATGTGATTAAATTATGAAAATTATATGTATTCTGCCATGACACATGCACACACATGCCCTATACACCCAGTTACACATCAAACACACACACACGCCCTATACACCCAATTCATCAAACTTCAAACATCCTATACACACAGCACATCAAACACACACACACGTACCCTTGGGAACACACACGGCATATAATTATAAAGCCTACATAGAAAGAGCAAACAGTGGCAATTTCCTGTATTAGTACGTGTACATGTACACCCTGCATGTGGAATGGGTACGGTCCGGAAGCCTGTCAGCAGGCTGTATTTTCTTAATACAGACATAATGATTTGTCAAGTCATTTTGACGGACATATTTTTCAACCTATCATAGTGACTCCAATATCTCATGAAAGCTGAGGAATCGACGGTTGTTCTCGAAGTGGTATGACATTTTTAGCTATATTACCGTTCGCGTGTTAGTCCAATGGAAAAGTCACCCGGGGGCGTCAACAAGCAAATTTCTTCGAAATTACGCTCAAATCTCTTCCGAATTCTACCCATAAGTATTTTGAAATCTTTAAAAAAGGCGGAATTATCTATTTTCGAAAATTTATAAAAAATTACATGAATGAAAAGAGGAAATTTCAGGCATTTTATTCATGTTGATATCTATTCGAGGCAGCCCCCACAACTAATGCTAAACCTATCAAACAAGGCCAAAGTATGATTTGTCTGATTCCTGCCCATGCCTTTATAACGGGCGCTGAAGATCTCTTTCTCTAGTGCGCACGGCTGAACGCTCAACTATCCCATGAAAGTGATATGCAATCACCAAGCAATTAATCATCTGTTTACGAAAAGCTTGTGATTGGTCAAAGTTTGTAGGAACGTGAGCGGCCTAAAGTTTATTCAGAGGGGCCGACGCGCCGGACCAGTCTGATCTCATTTTGGATTTTCCCCACAATTTAAGGCAGTCGCTGCAGTTGACTACTGTTACTAGATCACGGTGCCGAGAGGACCTACGCTAGATTAGTCCTCCTCAAATTCACACCCATTCATCGAGTGATATTTCTTTTGTATTTGATTGGCAGTTGTTATCTATCGGCATCGGTACTGTGGCTGGATTTCTTGGGTCGACCACTTGGAAACATTTGTCATTATCGACATCTTTGTTAACATAGTCACTGTCGTTTTTGTTTCGTCATCGTCATCGTGAAGTAACTGATAATTTTACAGCATTACGTGGGATGCACGATCGACTCTCGTTTCTTCGTTCATCGTCTTAACTTTGCTTTCGTCATCATCCACATCACATCATGCAGCGAAATCATCAGCGCCATTATCCACGTCGTCTGTGCCATCATCCGCATCAACATCATTTTCCAACATCCAGCTCAACTGCACTCATTTCATTTTTTGATGAGTTAATATGACAAGGTAATGTGACTTTTGCTATAAAAATAGACTAGTGGCATATTATATTTGTTGGTGCCGACCCCCCACACACACACACTTTGGAAGACGCGCTCCGCCGCCCCTGCTGCGGGACCTCACGAATCTTAAAATTGTTGCTTGCCCGCAAGTGAATATTCAGACAATGACACTCAACTGCAAAGTATGATGCTTTACGCCTTTGTCAGTATCTTGGACCATGTAAAGAGAAAAACAAATATTCACATCATCCCTGAGAATGTATTTACAATGTAGGAGTATATATAACATTTATGACAATGTCTAAAAAAAAATTAAAACAAATAAAAAAACGGGACATCAGAAGGGAAAAAACACTTATTAGAAAGAAAAAGGGGGCACTTATCAAAATAAAAGAGTCACTTATAAGAGGTGAAAAGGGGCACTCATCAGAGATGAAAATGAGCACTTAATTATCAGAAGGGGAAGGGGAAGGGGCATTGATTTCAAAGGAAAAAGGGAACTTGTCAAAGTAAAAATGGCACCTCTCACTTTGGACTATGGGCAATTATCAGAAGTGAAAAGGGGCACTTACTAGACATGAAAATGCGCACTTGTTGCAAAGGAAAAGGGGCACTTGTCGAAGGAAAAGATGCACATATCGGATTTTAATAGGGGCATTTATCAGAGGTAAAAATTACATTTATGATAAGGGGAAAGGGCTCTTACTGAAGGAAGGAAATGGGAGCACTTATCCCACAGAAAAGGGGTATGCATCAAAATAAAAGGGGCACGTACCTAACAGACGTAAAAGGGGCACTTATTAGAAGAGGAAGGGGCACTTGTCAAAGTAAAATGGGCACCTCTCAAATTTGAATACGGATAATTATGAGAGTTAAAGGGGACTCTTATCAGAGGTTGTAAGGGGCCCTTATAAGCATGTGGAACGGGCATTGATAATAAAGAAAAATGGGCACTAATCTTAAGTAAAATGGGCACTTTTCCTATGTTAAAACGGGCACCTTTAGGGTACTTGAAAAGATGGAAGGGGGAGGGGTGCTGTGCCCCTCTGCCACCCCCATATGAATAATTTAGTTGTTAAGATCTGTAAGTACCAGATAAAAAAAATATGACCCCAAATATACCCAGAGCAGTATGTGATCTGACTTATAATATTACTAATAAGTGAATTATTCACGGCTAACAAAAAATAACAAACAACCAAATTTGCGTTTATGTCGTGGCTTTATTAACATTTTGAGATGGACGCTTATTTTGCACATTTTGATTTTCTGGGTGTCATAACAAAATAACACAGATATATTGAATCATAAAAATGCTTACAAATGCTAGGCCCCCCGCCTATGAAATCGAGTGATGCCTAGGCTAAACTTATATACATTAAGTCATTATATCAGCCCCCCGCCTATAAAATCGAGTGATGCCTAGGCTAAACTTATATACATTAAGTCATTATATCAGCCCCCCGCCTATAAAATCGAGTGATGCCTAAAGTTATAGAATATAGATGTATATATATACCAGCCTCTCCGCCTGTAAGATCGGATGATGCCTAAGATTAAAGCGTGACACCCTGAGTTTGAAAATGTGTAGGTACAACTAGGTCCCCCCGCATTCAAATCGAATGGGGCCGGAAAACTAAGAATTGACATGCGAACAAATTCGACTGAATATACATTGGCAACCCCCTCGCATGTAAAAATTGAGTGGGGTCGAAAATTATCGGATGACAATTATTGATCAATAAACTTATCAGTACCATGTGATTAGTGATAATTTGGAGGCATAATTTGACAAATTACCGCCAAACGAGAATATATTTATATATGATCGGCCGCCAAATCACAACGTTGTCATCAAACGATTTTTGTGCACTAAGGGAATATCTATGTTTAACTATTTACCTTTGGTGGAATTAACATTTCAATTGGCCAAATTAACCAATGTACATGTACAGGCATGTACTTTTCGCCCTTAAGCTTATTTATAACCCTTTAACAGACTACAGAGTATCGTAATAAACTTATGTCTACAACACCGGCACATTATTATGCCTAATTCATTCCCCTCAAGGAAGTGACTAAACCGTTAATGCTCATTTCGAAATGAAGCATTCGCAAAACTGGTCATTTACCAATGTCCACCTAAACCTGCCCCATATAACTATTATTTACTCTCCACAACTTTGTTACTCCCAAAATAAGGCACTCTTATCCCAACAACAAAAACATGATCTTGCGGTGCCGGACTCAAACTTTTTTGCGGGATTTACATTGCTACCCGAACAGACTTAAACATTGAAATATAAGAACGCTGAAATATAAGAACACTGAACTATAAGAACATTGAAATATAAGAACAAACAACGTGTTTTGTAACATTATCATTGTTTAACTACTTGGATGAACCGAGATAGGACAGGCCCTCCTTCAGGTCAGTGATAAACCTGTCCAAACCCTCATTGGAGAGATGCAATCCGTCCGGCCTATATAAAGCCCTATCCTTATGCCTAATATGTCGGGTGTGGAATGGCCTTTCTCCCATTCCTGCCGACCAAGGCGCGAGCGTATCGGTTCGTGGCCCTCCTTCTATCGTCTAATTTTCCCTGCTCTTCCGGACTACAGCATTTATATTCTACCCGTTCTAGGATGTCGGACCATATTATTGTCGTCTCAGTGTTCGATGTGATTAATCTGTTCACCGCATTCGCCATCGCCCTCTTCGAACATCCCTCTATGTCATTCGTGCCCACGTGTAACACTAAAACGGTCGGCTTCGTCAGGCCACTGGTAATCGACTCTAGCCATGCGTTTGTTTGGCCCAAGCGAAGGCCCCGCTTTCCAGCCCAATGGATGACCGTCCCCAAACCCATATCGGCGCAGCCAGTCCGCTCCGCCCTGCGATGGGCCCAGAAAACGATAGAGTCGCCTACCATCCATATTTGTTCTGTGGACAAAATAAGAAAAGAGGACTGGGCAGCATTTTGTATTCCAAAGAACATGCGTTAATGTTTCATAATAATAGATGTGAGCAACTTATAATGGAAGCAACTCGTGTAACAAATAACTCAAGTTTATTAATTGATTTGATTGTGACGAACAATTCCCAGCAAATTCAGTCAAGTGGAGTATTGTATGAAACTCTGAGTGACCACTATATGGTATATTGTGTAAAGGGGAAACTTCCTAAGTGTAATGTAATGCATAAATATAGAATGATGAGGAATATAAAGAAACTGAAACCCAAAATAGTGCAAATTAATATTGAACGTATTAATTTTGATTGTATACAAGAATATGTTGGTCCCCAAATGGCGTATGGAGCATTTGAAAGTAAATTGAATTATATATTGGATGATATAGCACCCATAAAAGGAATGAGGATCAAGAATAAAACATCAAAATGGATTAACCAAACCATCTTAGATTTGATTGAAGAGAAAAATGCTGCTAAACAGACTGCCAAAAAGTCAAAAGATGACGCTGACTGGCGCATTTACAAATCCTTAAGAAATAAAGTCACTGCTGTTATTAGGAAAGCAAAACGTGAATATATTGGAAATTGTATTGAAAACAGCTCTAATAACAATACTCTTCTTTCATCTATGCAGCAGTTCTCACCTACTAAGAAGAAAGTCTGCAATAATATTCCACAGTTATTTATCAATGATGAAATTATCTATGACCATAAACAAATTTTGAACGAATTCAATGACTACTTCGTTTCGGTAGGTAAAAATATACAAGCCCAACAAACTTGCCTTTCTCCAGATATGACGTTTAAAAATTATTGTTCTGATGTTTCCGCTGGCGAATTCAATTTTGCCGATGTTTCCGAAAGCACGCCCTGATCGTCGGCGCCGCTGGGGCCCACTCCGACAGGCGTTGACGTTGCCTTCGCCCTTGCCCTCGGACTTTTCCTCGCCTGACTTGGGGGTAACGCTGCATCCGCTCTCGGATTCTCCGCCTGACTTGGAGGTAACGTTGCCCTGGGCGCCGTCTCACCACCCCTCTTCCTCCCGGCCACGGATTTCTTCTTCGCTTTTGGCAAGATCGCCAACGTACTCCCGCCAGTAGAGATGCGAACAAGGCCACTAACACTAACAGTTCAAGTTGATAATGATATGGACTCTCCTTTCTAATCAGGCCCAACGACAAAGGCCAGCCCAAAACCCGAGTATAATCCCGCTGGTCGCTCACGAGAAGAAATAATTCAGCGTTATATATCCAACTAATTATTCCAGTGCAGTGCTAACGTTAGTATTAATCCAAATCCTCTAATAATGTTTTAGACTCCTCTAATAATGTTTTAGACTCCGTATATTTTTCTTCTTGTCCATTCAAAATGAAGCCATAACTAGAATGAAAGCCCCTTCGTGCTATTTTTAATTTGCTGGCGGTATTTTCCGCGCTTGCTTGATAAGCGTACATACGCTTGTACATTTCCTTCCAATGTAATACAATGTATTACATTTCCTAGCGCGTGAATTTCCCTCAAAAATGTAAACAACCTCTTGACCTACATTTTGTCAGCCTGTCAATAAACCCTTTTAAATCGTTGTCTACTCTTTAAATTTTATTAAAAGGTTGAAATTAGATTAATATTTTACAAAAATAACCTTTTAAACCTACTTTTAAACACATTTGGCAATTCAGATTCTTTGATTGATGAGGGCAGTGAATTCAAAATTCGCTACAATAATTCCGATTGTCTCATATGGATAACTCCTCAAGATAATTGTCCATTTAGACATGATAGAGATCAGTTTTGGACATGAATCTCTCAAAATAACAAAATTAATATTTTTGGTTGAAAATTATCATCCGTTTCTTACTAGGCTTAAAGGTACTATTTCCCACTTGTAGGCCCCCAAAAAGGTTAAATTCCCACGGCATTTGAAAGATAATACTAATTTAGAACTTCCCTAAAAACAGGGGGCTTGAAAATGTCTTTAAGTGGGAAAATAACGACTATTAGTTGTCGAATCGACTTAGGAGCTATAGAGCCAGTAAGTAAAAGTCTGATTTTTCAGACCATTGTACCGAATGGTCGTACGTTTTATGCTGCGCAAAGATTCAATCAGTTTAATTTTGGCCATTTCAAGAAATGGGTTATTGATGTAGACAAATGCTCATGTACCTTTTACAGCTCATTTTATGTATGTTATTACCAAAGATGAAAAAAAGCCAATTAGTCACTTAATAGTGTCTGACAGTGAAGTCTAGCAAGTAAACGGGTGTCCTTGCATAATTTGAATATTAGGACACTGCTAACGTTTAAATTTCACAGATAGGACATACATGACATATTCATAATTCTTGCAAAGTTCTACATAATTTGATATTGGCTGCAAAAGGGACATAATATCTTTAAAAGGAGATAAGATATGTAATCTATCTGGAAAATAAAGGATTCTCTGAAAGCTCATGAAGGAAATAATGTACATCGGTCTGGGCTCTACAGTGCCCAAGTCTGTGCAGAGCCCTCGTCTGCACATACGCATAACTGTATGATTCTAGTGAAACTAAACACTAACAAAGACATATTTTTCGTCTCTATTATACTAAACATATTCATTCATTAAAAAAAATCATAAATCATAAAAAAATAAATACAAATAAAACAATTTAAATATAGTGAGAAAGTCTGATTTTATTCACAACCCTAGACATGCTATCTTTTACATCCAAATTCCACAACTTAGTGTAAAATGAATGAGTGCGCAGACCTTTCTATCTTGTAACGTCAACATGACACAGCCGCCATTTCTCGAAAAAGTAACATTGCTCTTGTTCGTATTTTGATGACATTTTTCTCAAACTTACTCTTTAGAATATAAGGAATAATATGAGATCAAGCATTAAGACAAATATGAAAGAAAATATAGGGCTCCTCATCATAAATATATAAATGTATGCCTATTGACAAACCAGCATCAACAATGCATCAATCAATGATTAAAAAGTACTCTGCGTAAACTGAATAAAAAAACAAGTAACAGAAACATGTACAAATAAGTATCTACATATCACCACAAGAAAATATGAATCAACTTTTAAGTGAACAGAATATTCGAGAGATTACCATGAAACACCAAATTAGCTGTAAATTAGCTGTTACTAAAGACAATTGTTATTCATATACATCTGACATGTCTAAGTAAGCGAAAGTTAACAAAATTATGTATCTATATAGCCCTCTTAACCTAAAACCACCGACTTGCCAATGCCATAAAGTGTCTATAATATATTTTTGTGAGTAACAATCATATCTACTAGCAAACATATAATCTGTATCAAACATTAGGCCCCTACACAACAAATTAATTATTTACATACGACCTTAACAAATCTGAATCAAGAAACATAAGAGTGAAGACAATGAAAACATAAGTTTGACTGTATAAACATGCCATGATCATTCACAGTCTAAAAACAGTTAGATAAGATAATAAATAATTACAGTGCTTATATAGCGCCTAACACTTACTTTATCAGAAGTCTCTAAGCGCTCTACAATAATGCAGCATAATTACCCTGGCTTTAGCAGTGCAGCTGTTACGCGCGCTGCGTTTCAAGGAATAAATTCCTGCCAGGTACCCATTTACTTCACCTGGGTGGAGTGTGGCAAATGTAGATCAATGTCTTGCCAAAGGACATTAGTGCAGCGGCGGGACTCGAACCGCGGACCTTGTGATCGACAGTCCGGCGACGTATCCACTCGACCACAACACCTCTACAGTGATTTACCCATTAAGGCTCGTTCAGATACGATGCGGCAAAACCACGGTGTTTCTGTATCTCATATTAACACAGAGCTCAGTGAATACAGGCAAGTCCTTTGTTGTGCACAGTTGCCAGTTTGGTAAAAATTAGTATTAGGTATGATGTGCCCCATTTTCACCTTTGATAATTACCTTTTTCACTTTTACATCCGCTCTTTTTCTCTTCTAATAAGTATCCTTTTCCCGTTGGATATATGCCCCCGTTTCCTTTCACCATAACATGTGCTCCTAATATAAAGCGACCAAGAGCAACATTTTATTTAATTTCACCCAAAGCTCAATCGAAACGGTCACTCGCATTTGAAGTTGATATAATTATGTTTCTTATTAAAGATCTTTTCAGTCTTACATGATTAGATTGTGCTTAAAACCCTATCAGGATTTTGGTTTCCCTCTTTGAAGGCAGTAATTTTTTGCGCTGCGACTTCACAAATCTTAAGATTTTTGCTCGCATGCAAATAAATATTCAGATCATTACACCCAACTGCAAAGTAAGTGAAAGCTTAAGCATTACTTTGTACCATGTAAAAATAAAAGACAACAAAAAACATTGAAATTATCCCTGATAAAATAATCACAATGTATCTATGGTATCTGTTTTCTATGAATACCATGAAATATCTCAATAATTATAGGTTTCCATTATTTGCATCGTGTACCTTCTGATATGATGTAAGCGAATTTCAATATATAAAGTTTTGTTGAGTCAGTGTTTAACAAAATAGACAGTATCAACACCATTTTCAAAGAAACTAAATGGAGAAACAAAATAAGAGAGAATTTTTTCAACTTGTATTTCAGTGTTTAAAGTAGAGAGATTATTGTTCACTAGACTCAAAGTTTTACAAATGAGTGGGCCTATACCAAAATAGAATGTTGAAAGGAGAAGTGAGTAATTCAGGGTAGTGCATTAACATTCGCTACAGACATATTAATCAATATCAGATTTACTCAACACAGACTCGTTACCAGAAATTGGATTATCTGTTCCGGTCATCGTCGTCTGTTTCATACTCATAGGACCTGACCTTGTCAACGAATATGAATCGTGGAAACAGCAAACCAGGTGTGCCCGCAAGCGCGCACGGCTTTGCGGTTGTCGGAGAACGTAGAAAACAAAATGAAGAATCCTTGGAGAGAGTTGAGTAGTATGAAAATGACGTGGACAGCGAGGTTGAGTTGTTCGATCACGGTGAAGTATCCAACGAGCCAGGTCAAACCAAGTAGAAGGAGGACGCCGATCCCGTTTTTGAGACGGCGCATGATCTCGTGGCGGGCTTCTGATTTTAACTCGCTAGCTTTCCCGCCACTCGATTTGATGCGCACGAGACGACGCATAACGAGAGCGAAGATGATCACGTTAAGAGCGAGAATGAAGGCCATAGGGATGAGCAGACCGCCTACGAGAGGCCATTTACGAAGGAAACAGCTGTACAATTGAAAAGGGAAATATTCGTTCTAATATACAGATAGACAAATGCTAAATCCAAATTTTCGTAATGTGCATGCATGAACAGGGTCGCAGAAATCAAACAATAGGGACTTTTAGATTTTACACGACGAGAACGTGGACTGCCACGGTGACATCCTTTTAAGGTAATGTGACGACCTTTTAAGGCACTGCCGGGCACGGGCCAGTGCTTTGAAAGAATGGCACACGATGCAGTCCACTACGTCGGCGTGCAAATCTAAAAGTCCCTAGTAGCATTGAATAAAGACATACGAAAGATGTTCGTCTTGCACTCATCAGAATAAACCGCAAGGTTGCGAAGTAACTGAAATCAAATATTATTCTTCCCATTTTCTCTGATGAGTGCAAGACGACAAGATTTACTATATGCCCTTATTCCCTGCTATACAATGATTTTGTTTTACCAATCAAATCTTCGGATTGAGAAAATCTTTATCATGTCTAATGGATGGTTGTTAATACTAACAAAATGTTATCAAACTAGCAACAACTTTCTTAAAAATACAAATGATTTGCATACTAATACAACCTAATGTTCATTGACAGTCTTGGTTTGGACGATTAGTTCGAATTCCTTGACGTTCTTTGTTTTCGTACATTCAGACTAATTTCAATAGTTGTAGTTTTCAGTAAAGTTTGGTTTTTATCTGATTTTTTGTTCTGTTACCGCAGCAGCTGAGAATGAGCTAAATTTGCTTCAACTCAATAAATGACTGTATATCAGGAAATGAAACGCGATGGTCTTAACAAGATATTAGACAACGACACATTCTCCAACAAAGAATGATAATATTACAATGTATCATACTTTATTATGACTGTTTGTTGGATAGCATGAGCATAATGTAGAGAGTACTTACTAGTCTGAGTTGGAATAATTCTGTCTCGAGATAGCACCAGTAAGGAGCACAATTGCAGCAGGTAATCCTGTCAAAACAAATACATTGATATCACATGTTTGATTAATACTCTCTAAAAAAATAAGAAGAGGACAGAAAAAGAAAAGAACAAGAAAATGAAGAACAAAAACAAAGAAGGAGAAGTTATGTTCCGGTAAGCGAAGAAATACAAACAGACAAAGGGTGTATAGGCCTATACTATGATCAAAGTTTAGCAAGATGTGACTGATTGATTTATTGATTGATTTCCTTTTTAATATGGACCTGATAAGCATGTACAAAGTACATATAAATTCAATAATTGGAGACAAAAATGTAACAGAACTGTATGATAGACAAAATAGAAATAACGAAGAACTGAAGTTATAACAGCAATTTACCCCATGCAATGATGGAGGCTTTCATCATGAAGAGTGGGATATACGAGTCCATGACACGGACAACCATTAGGAACATGTTTATCCCTTCAACGCCCATCCATGACATCGATGAGAGCGTGGTGAAGTGGAGGATGGCGGCGATGACTCCACAAAGACCTGGACCGACCTCGGGTTCTCCAGGATGTCGGTCGAGTGCTGTCATGATGATGAAGAAGACGTACAGCAAGAGGAGCGTGGTGCAGAGGCACATTAAGATCCGGATGTGCTGCAAGCAACGAAGTTTCCTGGGGCAAAGAGAAAAAGATACTTAGTATGAAGGAATTTAAATGTTTTCAGAGCGGAGTATAGGTGAGTTGATTATGCGGACTTACTAAGTACAATGCAATTGCTAGTTAAAATTGACAACAGAAGCATCACTTTTTGTAGACACTACTTCCATAATAAGCGTCTGTAAAAGGCTACTTTATTTATTTATATAGCTTTTAACTATAGCAACATTCAAATAAATATTAAGAGGACATACCAAACAAAAAATTAACAAGACTTAGCTAGGGCTAAGAATCCATAGCAACTTAGAAAGCATAACACATCTTGTGCATTCGATACAAGAACTAATCGGTATACTTAAAGTGGGTATTAAGAGAGTAAAATTACTTCCATGATATACCAAAAACGCTAGACTGACTAAACTAGGGAGACCATTATAGTCTCTTTATGGGTTAAGAGCTTTTGTTGGTAGAAGAAGGGTAGGAACATGAATGTTTAGACGCAATCCAACCAGTTCATTAGTACGGAAACAGAAAAATTAGAGAAACAGAATAGCGAAGTTTAAGATAAATAAATCCAATAAATATGAATGTTTGACATTTTGGTTTGTGGCTTTGTGACGTAGCCAGGACATTTGTTGCAAACAAAATTATCATTCTGTATTGTGTATTCTCACTTGGGGCACTACTCAAGATATATCATGGATAGCATATTATAAAAGGTCCTTTAAAAGAAAAAAACCCTCTTGATTCATTCATTTTGAAAAGAAAATTAGATCTAAGTCATTTTGTGTGTAGAAACAAATTCGAAGTTTGATGGTTTGTTTTACCTGACTGCTAATAAAGCATGTGACTGTATGCTTTAAAGTAAGCAACCAGATGACCGACGGCTTTAAGTCCTCTCCGAGTCCTCTCCAAGCGCATATATAGTGATTGCAACCTTTTACAAATTCATTGTTTTGGGTCCGATTTCGTTCAAATTTTTCACCAGCCTGCTTCTCTGATCTTTTTCCTTCTTTTAGTATAAATTTAGAATAAAGTCTGTTGATTTTGGATTTTCATCAAAGTCTTACCTATCAGTGATGTAGACAGCCAGGGTCACTAGGAGGCCTATAATAGAGAGGAACATCCTATGTAGCTGAGAATCCTAAAAAGTTGTTCAACTCTCTCTGATCGTCTGGGGATGCCACTCACGTCCTGACGAGAAACGGAAGAAAACACAATGTGGAAATAGAATAAGCCAATTGGGAGATGTATATAGTTGCTTTAAATGTAATACAAAGTTTTGGTATGGGGTCATGAATTTGGTTCAAAATAACAGTATATCACAGTATATATTTGGTATATAGAAGTATATGCGATTTTATAATATTCAATGATCGTTGTCATGGTTGAAATCGAGTCTAAAGTGATGAAATTGTAAATAATAAACTCTTTATGTTGTATAGCGCCCTCTCAAGACTGATATTACTTTAGCTTTAAAACAATGTTTCTTGACTACAATCGACCGATTTGCTATTCCCATTTGGAAATTATATATCGGAACTGCATATTCTGAGATTTTCATGGTCGCAGCTACCATGAAATGGCCTTAGGCTCTAATTGAAATATTTGAAATTTACCGGGAGCACCGGTAAATTTTGATTATTCAATTTGCTCGAAAGCAGAAGTTGTTTAGGGGCTAAGTTTTTTAGTGCTTATAATGCATCCACAGGGGCATCCAATTTCAAAATTTCCCAAAACTTTGCATTACCTTTAATGATTTATCTGGAGACTTTGACAATAATATTTTCAAGAAGTATCAACAGTACATAATATTTACACCCGACATTGCGCAAATCACGATCTTATCATTATTAAATGTCATACAGAATATTATAAGAATGCAAATTATGCTATGGTTGTGCAACTCTCTGGAATAATTTACCTTTGAAAAGTGTTATAGGCTACCCCGTTTGACGTCATACATATGAATTTTTGACTTCATTTGTTTACATCATGTAAGCCATCCCTCACCAATTCCTGCAAGCGAATTATTTTATGTAGGATACTATATGAAATAAATCAGTTGAATCAATTATCAAAAATAATTCAATCAGCTATTTGGGAGTAGCTTCCACTGCAATTTGAAGTAGGTTAATGGTATAGACCAGTTTTGGAAACGCCCCCCTCTCAAAAAAATTAAATGGACGCTCTTAGTACCAATCATGTGGAAAAATATGTTTTGACTAATACGTCATGATACAAATTTTGCTGGGAAACTGCCTACTAATTGATATATTTGGTAAATTATCATATCGATCCGGCCTCGATAGATATCGCGTAGCCCCATATACATCTTTCTGTGTACAGTGCTTGTAACTGTACCAAGACTTGGCCAAATTTCTTATCATTTTGATGATTCCAGAACCTTGCAGTACACACCAATACTTATAAGCTAGATGAGCAACCTTTTCTGATCGATTCCACAACGTTTCTTTCACAATGCAATCGCATGACCAGAAATGGTCTATACATTTAAAGTTCATAGGACGTGACCCATAATATAATTTTCACTCTCCTGCATTAGGAGTGTATGCACCCACGTGGTAGTTGCTTTATCTTAATCTATAGAAGTGTTGCTGTCTAGTGGATACGTCACTGGACTGTGGATCACATGCTTTTCTGATCGAGTCCTGCCGAGGCACTTATTTCCTTTGGCAAAACATTTACCTACATTATTTTGCCACTCTTCAACCATGTGTTAAAGGTACTATGTCCCATTTGCAGGCTTAAAAAATGAAAAGGTTAAAATTCCACCGGCATTTGAAAGATAATACTAATTTAGAACTTCCCTCCAAATGAAAGAGCTTGAAAATGTGTTATTGTGGGGAAAAAACGGCCGGTAGTTGTCGAATCGTAATAGTAATAGTCTGATTTTCAGACCCTTTTACCGAATGGTCGTACGTTTTGTGCTGCACAAAGATTCAATCAGTTTAATTTTGGCCATTACATGTAGTGGGTTATTGATGTAGACAAATGCTCTGTACCTGTTACAGCTTATTTTTTTGTATGTTATTATTACCAAAGAAAATATATGTCAGTCAGTCACTCAACAGTGTCTGACAGTGAAGTCTAGAAGGTAAACGGGTTTCCTTGCATAATTTGAATACTAGGACACTGCTAATGTTTAAATTTCACAGGTAGGACATTCATGACATATTCATAATTCCTGCAAAGTTATACAGAATTTGATGTTGGCTGCAAAAGGGATATGGTATCTTTAAATGAATACCCGGTAGAATTAGAACGTTGTCTGGTTGAATTGGCATGTGTGCGCTTGTAAAATGGCGCCTGGCCCAGAATAATCCCCATGAACTGGAGCGTGTGCAGTATCATGTGCGGAACGATAAATTAATCCAATGACCGCGTAATGATTAAAATATAAAGCACTTAGAAACTTGGTATTAAGCGCTATATAAAAATGACTGTTATAATTATAACTATTATTATATTGATTAGTATCATCATTATTATTATCCTTATCAGGATTATTATCATTATCATTATTATAATCATTATTAACATTATTATATTATTATCATTATTATCATAATATTCATTATTATAAATGTTATTATCATAATCATGATTATTATTATCATCATTTTCATTTTCATTATCATCAGTATTACCTTTTCTATTGTTATTATTATCATTATTAATATTATCATTATTAATATTATTATTATCATCATCATTTTTTCATTTTCATTACTATCATTATTATTATCCTTTTCATCAAAATTGTTATTACCATTATTATCATTATTATTATTGTAATTAGTATTATTGTTATTATCATTAACATCATATTTATCATCATTATTATTTCATGTTCTTACCATGAGAACAGCAAAACTGGTAAGATGATTGCACTGGCATTCGGTTTGTGTCTCGGAAGTGATTGTCATTACACAACCATCGCTTGACCAAGCATTAGTGGAATATTCCCAATACACACACTGAGGATTCGTTGCATTTCGCTGGAAGTATATAAAATTGTTTTGACAGAAAAAGACGTGTAAATTTCCATTTGACTGTACAAATAAAAACAGTTTTTAAGTTAGTTCACTTTTCATTTCTGTATTTACTGATTTCCAAAACACTTTTTCATGTCATTAATGACTATTCAGGAATATTCACTATACTTTGTCAATTTTTAATGGAATATGAATAACAATCAATCAATCAATAAAAAACGTTTATTCATGGTATGTCCCTAATTTGTGCAATTTAGAATAATCATTGCTAAAGTCACGGAGGGACACTTTTTTGCCCTCTTGAAAATAATACTTTCACTCATGAATTATGAAATATATTGTGCATAATAAATAATGATTACATAACCTTAATGAATACTTATCCTAAATACGTCTCGGTGGGTTCTACAATTTTGTACAAATTGAGCAGGTATTATTTACAAACGAGCTCATGAACAGATGTTGTATCTTACCTGTTTGTGTGCTAGTTTTATGGTGACCGGATCATTCAGAGGTTTGGTTTCACTCGTACCGAGGCTCGCTCCGATGATATTAGTATTGACCGTGATATTACGACGCCCATCATTGCTTTCTGCTTGATTGTCTTGGCCACCGTCCATTACAAACAATGCATCGTCTTGGTACACAGTAAATGCTATATTCCCCATGGTGCCTTCATCAATGGTCTTTGGTCCCATGACGATAGCTGCTTTGACATCACCAAGGTTATCGTTGTCGAGATTGTTGGTGGATAGCTGAATGTCACTTTCATCAAGGGATTGGCTGTCATTGCCAATGATGGAGAAGGCAATCCCATCGCGGGCACCATCCGAGTCAGAGTTGATTACCTGAAGAAATGCATTGTAAGATTAAAGGCTTCTTCAGATATTGCGAGCTAAACCGCCGCAAAACAGCCGCCATGTTTATTTCTTTACGTGTGCTTTTCGTCATCGTAAAATATCTGCCGCAGTTTTATATCGCGGCATATCTAAACAAGCCTTAGTTGACCAAGTGTGGATATGTCTTCAATAAAATGTGATAATATTATTATAATAATAAATAATTTGGTTTTATTTCCCCGGGCAGGCACATCAGTATTATTACTACTCTGCCTGCATGTCCTGTCATTTGTATTACCGGCACCTTGCCATGAACCCATTTACACTCGTATGGAGCGTGCCAAGTTTAATGTTTCGTCTAAGGGCGTTAGTGCCAGGCTGGCAGTCGAACCCTCAACCCTTGGACTGAGAGTTGATGAACCACTACACCACGACACCTCCACAGGGTAGGAGAGCTGTCAGAGCATACCTATAGAGGTGACTTAGTTGAGTGGTTTAAGAACTTGACTGGAAATGCTAAGGTCGTGGGTTCGATCCCTGACACATGCAGCATGTCCTTTGACAAGACATTAATACACAGTTGCCACTCCATACCCAGGAGAGAAATGGGGACCTGGTAGGATGAAGAAACTCTTTGTGATAGAAATTGTGACATTTCATCATGGTAACTGTATGGTAGGATTACTCCCCAGGGAGTGGAAATGGTTACACTGTGTGCGTGCATGAACCCAATGACCGGGTAATAATGATATATGTAAAGCATTTAGAGACGATAATCCATATTATGCACTATATAGAGTACCGAAGTGCTAACGTCATATTCGCTCGTCGTCAAGGTTACTGGTTCTAAACAACAAAACCTGCACATGAGGTTCGCTGCAGAATCATTCAAGTAACGGCCTGGAGCAGGGCAAATTCAGCGTTTGGGGCTGGTGTGATCACCACAATACTGTTTAGCACAAATTGTTTGGAACAAGCAACCTTGACAACTGAGCCAGTATGTGGTCCCACTTCAGTAGTGTATTTAAATCAAGATTTATGATTTTTAATCATCATACCTGTACTACTAGGTTTGCTGCTACTTGTTGGAAGGTCTGGTTGGAAGGCACATTGACCGCTAGAAGGATGTTCTCTAATGACATGGTGGCTCTGCTGACAGCACCATTCATCATCTCAGCCTCCGTGGTCAGGCCTTTGTCTAACGTGGCCAGGCTGCTTACGATGTCAACGATTGAGGCAACATTCTAGTATAAAACAAGTAAAAACAATGACAGCGATGATGATGATTATTATGATGATTGTGGTGGTAATGGGCCCTAATAATGATAACAATAGAACATAAAATAATAATTATAACTAGAAATATCGCAATCTCCATTGCGGCGCAATGCAAATGTATCCCCCGGCACTGGCAGCGCTTTTTGTGTCATCCTTATGTTCGAAGGAGGGACAATACACCCTTTCACGGTTAAGGACGCCATTTTAATTTGCGAGTAAACATTGCGTCGTAAATGTTTACAGATGCGCATGTATGGTTGCGTCACTGCCTGCGCTGTGCGCTCACATCATATTGACATGGGCGCCATCTTAAATTACGAGTAAACAACTTTGTTTACTCGTAATTTTATGTCAGCGCATGCGCACTCTTGTAACCGTGAAAGGGTGTATTAAAGATCCTCTCTCCCCTCCCTTATACAAAAGGATGACGTAGAGATTGCCACTAGTGGCTTGGACTATTGTCAAGACTGGGAACAGCATCACCAAACACCAAAATATGTGTATATTTTACTAAAACACACCTCCATACAAAATTTGAAAGAATTCCGTCAAGAAATATGTGGCAGTTAGAGCGCACAAAAGGGACATATGACCTTTGACCCTATAAAGGACGGAACGATGATGACAGCATCTCCAAAAAGTAAAGATGTGAAGATTGGACCACGATACATCTTTATACAAAATTTGAAAGAAATCCATTCAGAAATGTGGTCTGCAGAGTGCACTCACGCCATCCTGCAAAATATGACCTTTGACCCTCACTATAAAACATGGGACACTGGTGGCAGCATCACCAAAATCTATAGGTGTGTAGATTTTACCAACATACACTTCTATACACAATTTGAAAGAAATGTTGCAGTTAGACCGCACACTAGAGTGCCCACAAGACATCTTTCAAAATATGACCTTTGACCCTATCACAGACGGGACAGTGGAGGCAGCACCACCAACATTTTTAGGCTTGTAGATTATACCAAGATGCACCTCAATACAAACATTTTAGTTAGAGCTCACACAAGAATATGACGCTGCGAACGCGGCGGAGGCGTGACTCTGCTGAATTTAAAGTATCCTCCAGCAACAATATAGAGGTGCTGTAGTCAAGTGGATAAGTGACCAGCCTGTTGATCACAAGGTACAGGGTTCGAATTCCAGGCGGCACTAAAACTTCATTTGGCAAGACGTTAATATACATTAGCTACCCTCCACCCAGGACTGTAAAGTGGCGCCTGGCTGGAATACTCCCCAGAGAGTGGGGAATGTGCATAAATTGAGTGCAGGCAAGCCTTAGTCCGATGACTGGGATAAACATAATCTGTAAAGCGTTTAGAGACATCGTCGATGTATTGATATGGGTGATCTTTCATCAAATCAATGAATGCTTATTGTTCAAAAATCAAAATCGATAAAATCACCTCTTGTGTTGGCTGAGAAATTGACCCTGCCTGGTGAATGATGTCAAATGCAGCACCGACCCCAGCAGAAGTAATATTCGTGTCCTGGGAGATCACAGTCAACACTGACAGAACGTCCTGGATGTCGCTTTCTCCAGTCGTCAGATTCTATCAACAAAACACAAAGTTTGAAATGACCGGTTATTGGCTTTTATTGTCGTGTAAGTAAGATACCTTCTTCAAACAAATGTAATGTTTTATGACTTAAAAGAATCAGCCTATATTTTTTGTTAAATAAATTTAAATATGAACTAGCACTAAACACATCATTAGATGTACAAAGTAACTCATACAGAGGACTCGCATTTTTAACATTTTCGATAATTAAAGGTTTGCGATACTGATACCAAAAAGTAAATGATTATAATTAGATCTCTTTTATAATGATCATATTAGTATTAATATTTATAATAATAAAAAATAATAATAATACTAATACTAATAATTGTAATAACAATAATACAGGTAATACTACTACTACTACTGTTAATCACCAATATCATTATAAAAAAGTAAGAGATTACAACTAGACCTTTTTTTCTTCTAGAATGGATTAGTCATCTTTTATTTCATTTCCAATTTTAAGTTTGTTACATGATTGTGTGGATAAAAATATAATTTTCAAGCGTGGATTAAGGACATTCCGCAGTAACATTCGTGTGCACCTTAGCTGCACAGAGCCAGCTGATCATGTATTTACTACGCACAATACCAGGAACTCCATAACAGATTAGAATAAGATCAAGTTTACCTTTCGTAAGTAGACTAAGAGTTGATCGGCTGTTGTATTGCCACCGCAGATATCTGAAGGTACCCATGCACAAGGAGAGATATAATCACCGGAGCAGACGGCTCGTGCTATTGGCTCTCCATCTTGATGCAAAACCAAAGTTCAGAATAAATATATTATTGGTCTCATATTACCATGGTATCTTACGGAGATGTCGGGGTATGGTGGTTCTTTCTTTTGACTCTCAATATCAGGGTTGGGTTCGAATCCCAGTCCGACACTAACGTCCTTTGTACTAATATCAATCGACATTTGCTACCCTCCACCCAGTTGTTAATGGTTGCCTGAAAGTACCTGGGGTGATAATGATTGCAGGGCCCCCAGAAAGAACAGCATAATGCTGGTGAGGCTTCCTGGGTAAAAATTATTGTTATTATTATTGCTATCATTTTTATTATCAATATTTTCTTCTTCTTCATCTCCTTATCACTATTATATTACTATTGCTATCATTATTATATTACAACTACATGTACTACTACTGTTGTTATTATGATATTCTCGTTTTATCAAAGAACTTTCCAGTCGGTACTAATATTAACATTCATGGTTTTGCTTTCTCATGTAAGCTTAATTATATCCTTCTATGAATATTCATGAGCATTCTAAATACATGATTGGTCAATTGGTGCTCACGTGATAAAGTATAATTTCACTATGAAAAAAATCTCTGCCAGAGCTCCGAATAGTTTTCACTATTTTTTTCCTGGGCAGAACTGCGCATGCTCTATTTAATATTTTCTTCCAAGGCACTACTGCGCATGCTCACTGCTCATTGACAAAATGTATGTCAAATTCGAACAAGCAGACGACCAGCTGAGCGAGTCCTTACAGGGGTTTACAGCTAATTTATTTTTAAAATGCGATCCATAAAAAATAAGGTAATTTCATAATTTGCAAGGCAAGGTATCATACAATCAGTTGGTACCACTTCTTACGTACAATTTTGAGGATATCTGCTCTCAAAATGAAGATTTCCAGGCCGTTATCGGTAAGTTAATAATTTTTCAGAACGGACGCAAATGACTGCAAAATTCTGTGGATAATTTTATATTCCTTTTTCCATTGTTGATAACAGATTTTCGAAATCTAATTAATTTTTTGAGATAGCGAACGTAGGTCACGCACGAACTATGGCCACACCACCATACGGACTTCTCTTAGCCTTGTCGCCTGCAGTATCGGCGCAAGTCACCGGTACTGTAGCCCGCGCTATATATCGCTCGATCCAGACCAGCTGGTAGCTAATCGGTTCGGATCGTAAAGAAGAGATATAAAACAAATATACTAAGCATTTAGTTCGAAAGTTTAGTGGAAATTATATATCTTCGGAGGGACTAGCAATAGTACTATGCCAGTCCCTCCTCAGATAAATAATTTCCACTTTACTTTCTCACAGCTTGGTATATTTTTATACTATCTAAAGTCTAAAGAAAACAAATATTCCTATAACTGGAATATCAATAATGCTTGTTTCATTGTACCGTTGACGGTGAACCATGGACATTCTCCACTTGATTCACTCCACGAATGAAGGTCTCCTGATAAAAACTGGACAATACCATACGGAGATGACCAAGAGGTGTTTGGACATAGAACTAAAAGAGAGAGAGAGAGAGAGAGAATTTAGATTTCATGATCTGTAATTACAGTTCTTGAACATTTTAAGAAGTGATGCAATAGGATATCTAAATTGCTCTTGATATGCGTTCTTGAAAGTCTGTGCAATCGTGTTAAGTCCGCTGCACACCAGACGATCCTACTGCCATCCAGTGTTTAACGAAAAAGCAATTCCTTTAGATATGGAAGGTTAAACCAGATCGCAATTAACGCAATATCGCAAATGACGTCATTGCAAACCATAGTATAGTATTCACTTGGCTTCAACCCATAGCAGCACACTGTCTCCATTTAGTGACGTTTTTGCATCATTTTTAGTCTATCAACATTTTGAGTCTACTTCCAATGCAGTACGTTCTAACTAATCATTATAGTTTATAAATTGGCAACACAGTATAATATATAAAATCACTATTTGTATGTACAAATTGGCAAATTTGTATTAAATTTTGCAATTTCCTTTCACATAGGTTCATCTAATAATTGTTTTTTCTCCAAACTATGATGGCGTCAAAAACAAGATTCATTCTTGCCAATATGAAGAGGGAAACTGATTACTTTAGAAAAATAAGAAATAAGAAAAATACTGAACTCCTAATTATGTTAAATATGATTTCAATTGAGCAAGATTCACCTGTACTTAGTACCAGAAGGATGGAAGGGTCAAAGTAACCATCAGAAATGTTGGCCACAGAGAATAATCCGCTCCACAGCAGGTCCATTTCTTCTTGTTTAGTCATGCTACTGTTGGCTATGTAAGCTCTCATATCAACCAACACACCGTCATCTGGTAGAAGTTGATTCACGTGAATGTAAATAGTGCCATTGGTGTCACTCTCGGTTTCAAGCGCCTTAAACACTGCCTCTAACTAAATATCAAATGATATCATGGATGTTTAATCCAGTCGAGTATTTGTACATAAGATTGTAAATTACCTAGCAAATGTCTTTTCTATAGGTTGGTTGTATCTTACATAGACACTGAAAAAAAAGGAGCAAATACATTTTGCTAGCTTTATATATTCTGCCCAATTTTTATGAACTTTACATGATATCATTATACAATGGTAATTAATATCTCTGTGAGCGAAGCAAATTTCCATGTCTAATTCCTATTGGACAATGGAATGAACGAAGGAATGAATATGTAAATGAACGAAACAGGTAAAGATGTATTGTTTTCTGACTCGCTTTGTTTCTGTCTTGGCTACCTTAAAACATAAATAGGCTTCACATTTTAAGAAGCTGGGCAACATTACTTGAAAAATAATCAAGGATATACCCTCAGACAAACTGGGAACAATGAAGAAGAATGTAAAGCATTCTAGTTCAGAGATATTACAAATGACTTAACAATGTCCATCCCCTTACCTTTCCTTTAATATCACGCACAAGGGTCTTGTAATCTGAAGATTCTTGATCAGCGTGAAATGTCGTGAAATTTCCTACTAGCTTGAACTTCAGATGAAAAATAGACATATCTGTATTTAAGATTTAAAACAAAAAAATCATCGATACTGTTTGAAGTATATGATATTTCACAAAAGTTGTTACACAAAATTCACTTGAAACATATTTTGTGAAACGAATTCACATTCAAACTAGGCTACCTTCAATTTCTTTTCCCAAAAAAGTAGTCTTGCAATATGCAGATGGCATATTGCTGTGATACGATGATTCATAGTTTCAACGGATATGTTTTTTCGATATACATAATTGGGGTTTATACGTGCCATGGTCTAGTGGATACGTCACGGGACTGTGGATTACATGGTTCGCGGCTCGTGTCATGCCACAGTACTAATGTCCTTTGGCAAGACATTGATCTACATTTGCCACTCGTCACCCTGGTGTATTAAATGGATACCTAGTGGGAGTTTATTCCTTGAACCCTTTAAGCGCCTTAGGGCAGCTGGGCTAAAGCCAGTGTAACAATTATACTCTGTAGGCGCATTGAGCACCCCTGAGATGGATACGTGCGCAATATAAATGTAGCTGTTATATTATCATTACTATCATAAACAAAAATAAAATAATGGATTCTAGTGCAATTACTCCCTGGACTCCAATTCAATTACATATTCCCAATGATATTAACTGACAAATAGTCCCGGATAATTATTTTTTATTATTGGGGTAATAGCATTTTGGGGTAAGTTTCATATTTTGTATCAGAAGATAAATAAGTAATTGTCTTGGGTCGTTGCCTAAAGGTAAAAGTTCAGATGTTACTGTTTTTGTATAGAACAATACCCTCCCCACCCCAAACAAAATTACCTCTGATTCTAAGCAGCGCTTGGTTGCTTTCAATATGAGGTCCGTTTTCTGGGATACCGACACAGCTATAGTACGCCTGATCAGGGGTTCATCTCTTCGATGACGTAGTTAGATATATCACGGGTGTCAGGCACCTTTTTCCCATCTCTCCACCAGTCAAAGTGCTGAACATCTTGGAATTCACAGTTCAATACTACCATCTCTGATATACCTACAGTTTTATTTCTTGGGTGAGTCGTAACGGTTGGCACACCTAGTAAGCATGAAGAAAGAATTTCCCAGCGGTCATGAACTTGAGATAGATACAATGTACGCTCAATCACAGTTCTAATTCCTATTACAGAACTATGAATACAAATATAGACTATATATTAATTCTTTAAGATTGTATATTTCTTTCAAAAATTATCATATAGAATATTAAATCAAACCTCACAATAGTTTATACAAAAACACAAAGATATAATATGATACAAAAAAATGTTCATTGATAGCTATGAGTTATTTTCGTCAGTGCTGATTATCTTTTTGTATGCATTGTATCATTGTAAAATTATGAAACTTTTCTAATAATCAATAAACCATTTATCTAGGTATCTTGCTCTTATAATCAAATAATTAAAAGAAAATCTTTGGATATCGGAATATAAATAATCGAAAATGTGGCAATTCCTCACCTCTTTAAATATTGATTTAACTCGTTTTTAGAGTGCTATAACCAGAGACAAATTTGATCCATGGCTGAGGCATGACGCATAACAGTCGTAACAACAATCATTTCATGTAAGTGGCGTTTTTACTTAAACACCTGTCCTGATATTGTACACGCGAATGGAACCACGATTGCCCCAATGTATCCTGCAGATATTTCAATAACAGGCAAGAGATGGTTGAAATCTGATTTGATTTGTATTTGGCAAACAGGCATTATTTAGTTTAGAACACATGTAGCTCATACCATCTTGTGTTTGGTAAATGTTGCACGTAGTTCCTGCGTAGAGCGATGAGCACGCACACTGTCGTTCAGCTGGTATGCAGGTACCTCCATTGAGACAAGGATTCGACGCACAGTAGCCTATTGAGAAAAACACATTGGTTCAGTGGTAGAGCAGTGATCTCCAAACCAAAAGGGCCTGGGTTCCAAGCCAAGTAAATGTGTGATTGCCCTTTGAAAGAGCAATAAGCCTCAATTACCGAGTCCCTCAGATAGGACTTAAGAACTTAGGTCCATTGATTGCTACAATAGGTCACTTTGGAGATAGCACTTGTACACATGACCCCCAAATATCCCCAGATCTCTTTACACATGTGCATTTTAGAATAATCACTGCCAAAGTGGTGGAGGTATTTCCTTTTAATATATGATTACTTTCATGCCATTCTGATTCTGATTCTAGTTTACAATAGGTAACCTCCTTCATTATCCAAAACAACCCTTTCAGTTTTTATCATTTGATAGACAGAAAAAACAAGCAATGTAAATATTGTTCAAAACATGCCTTACGGCAAACTGTCTTTCAAGGTCTGCAAAACCTACCACTCTGACAATAGGTGCCAAACCATCCCTCAGTGCAATTACAGGTGAACAAGTTTAGATGATCAACGCATGTTCCTTCATTCGAACACGGTCCGGAATTACATTCATCAATATCTATTTGAGAAATGAAAGTTCAACAAAATGACTTGTTAAAGGGGTATATTTATTAAGTTCTTTATTTTCCATCCAGTCTCCACTCCGAAGGATTAACCACATTTCACATTTCACATCCAGATACAATACAGTGAGTAATATTATGTAACTTGGTTATGTCCTGAACAGTGTATATGTATATATAGTGATGCAGAATAAAAGACTAGCAGACTGTCTGACTCACATACCAAGGAGTGATGTCTCTTGGTGTATAAGTATCTTTGATATAACAACCAATGGCTCTGTATTATGTTTGTATTGATATATATATATATATATATGTATATATATATATATATACATATACACCTATATGGACTACCGGGCGTAATTATACATCAAATTACTCTACGTATTTGTTATTGTTTGTTCCTAATTACAAAATTACAGAATACATACATAAATACACAAACACATGAACAAACAAACAATACCTATTTCACAGGTGTAGCCCTCCCATCCTGAAGGGCAATCACAAGAGAAGGCGTCCAGGAGGTTGTTACACTCTGCACCATTTAGGCATTGGTTTGGAGAACATTCATTAACATCTGTGAAGTAATTCAATCAAGTACATTTTAACTCCTCAAAAAAAGAATTCTGCCATTCAAGATTGAGCGCTTATATCTCTCTTGTTGCTATATTACTATTCCTGACATTGGTTTTATTGAAAAGCCAGTTTATTACCCTTATATATGGGGCTAAGTAAAACATAAAATGTTGCAAACTGCAATGTTATTTTCAACAGTGAATTCTTCATTTGTTTTGAGGATGGATTGTGTTTTAAACGATGTTGAGGCGACCATTGTTGACAAAAAAATAATGCATTTTGAAACATTTCACTTTTGACTTGGTCCCATATTCAGGTGTACTGTACATTCCATGATTAAAATGGGGCATCGATCATTGTAAAGGGGAATATTCAGGCGTTTCATCAAGTATGAAAACAAGAGAGGAATCAACACTCAAACTTGAATTGCAGAACTTGTTTTGAGGAGTTTTATTAAGTTGTACCGATTCTAAAAGAGCATCATGCATTTCCCAAAACCGCCATCGGTGATATTTCTCCAAAAACAAAATGAACACGCGTTTTTACTTCTAGCAGTTTTGTGAAACGATGCAAAGATACCCGACGACTGGGAGCAGTTTCTCCAGAGCGCAGTGAAGGAGAACATCCCCCTCGTGTTCTTTACCTTTAATTTTTGTCCCGAAATCAATGGATGTGTGGGTTGCCTTGTGTCAGGTTATTGCTTTAGCCGAAAAAGCGATGGAATTGGGTAAATACAATTACTGAATTACAGCATTATGTTACGGCTACCTACATAGCTTACGTTGCTGTACTGACATTGAGATTGACAAATGGTTGTATTAGAATGATACCGATCTGGTGTCGGTCTCATTGGTGTGGCCCAGATATTACCTGTACTGGCCAAGGACTGGTCAGTTCGGAGTCAGTGTGAAGTCGGTTTAGAGTCGGTGTGAAGTCGGTTTGGTGGTGTGAATTCAGTTTGGAGTCGGTGGGAAGTCGGTTTGGAGTCGGTGTGAATTCGGTTTGGAGTCGGTGGCTAGTCAGTTTGGAGTCAGTGGGAAGTTGGTTTGGTGGTGTGACGGAGCTAATGGGGCTACTACAGCTATTGATTGAATGATTGAAAGGGTATTTATTATTATAAAAAAACACATGGCAGCTCAGCAGGTGATTTACATGGAATGTACATACATCATGCAAAGCAATAAAGGTAAAATACGATACAGTTTGATTCATAATTTACAAGAGTATCAAACCCAATGTGTAGCAAAATAAACACATAGATGTACCAAAGAGAGAAACAGAGATAGAGAGAGGAAAAGAAAAGAGAAGAGAGGAGAAAGTGGTAGAGAAGAGAAAGAAGGAAACTAAGGCTAAAGAAAAGTTAAGAAGAAAAACATATTTAAAGGAAAAGAAAGAGAGTAAATAGTAGACAGATTGAGGTATAAAGAGAGAGGAAGAAAGGCAAGAGAGATATATACATATATACAGCGAGGACACGATAGATTATGAAAAAGTAAGAGAGAAAGTAATTGGAAGATATATAGAGGTTCACTACGTTACACCATGTTCACTGGACCAAAGGAACACAGGACCAATTGCTGTAGGACTAATGCTAACATCTTACCATGGCACGAAACTCCATTTACATCAAGATAGTATCCTGGGTCACATGAACACACGAAGTCACCCGGTGAGTTGGTGCAAGTATGGTTGCATGGGGATTCTTCTTGGCACTCATCTACATCTGTATAGATGATTATTAGATGATTAGATAACAATAGCAGCCGCAACAACAGAACTCACCAGAGAAACAGCAGCAGCAGATATAAAAGCAGCAACAATAACAGCAACAACGGGAAAATACCAGTAACAACAATAACGACAAGAACAAAAAGAAAAAGAAAGGGAGCGAGTGACAATGTATTAGTCTATCCGAGGGGCAGTTCCAGGAATTTGGAACACGGGGGAGGTTCCAATTTTTATTAAGTCTGACATAATAGAAAAAAAGGGCCTGTACCCCCCTTGACTTTATAGATCTGACCTTTGCTTTTTGTTTGCCTAGCCTATGTCAAACTTTAGTGGCGTATCCAATTAAGGAGAGGGTGGGGTGGAAATTGCATCTGCCTCTGGTTTGCAAGTCAATGAAAATATTACAATATAAGTGAAACGAAATGATTTTTCATGAACTTTATAATTCATGATATTTAAGATTATGATGTATTTTTCTATTTTTGTATTCATTTGTTTTCATCACATTAGACTTTTAAAGAAGATGTTTTTACCATGCTATGCTACACAGTTTCATTAGGATACATGTTGTTAAGGTGGATTTCTTAAAACTTCTGTAATGACTGTAACTCCATCTGGACAAAACTTACCAAGTTCACAGTTTATGCCGCGCCATCCTGAATTACAGTGACAATCATAGGCGTTCTCCAGGTTATAACAAGTCCAGGTTCCATTTTCATAACATGGTGACGATGCACATTCATCTATATCTAGATATATAACGGGAAAGGAATTAGAGAATAATGATTGCGTTGCTTAAATTGAAGTATTATTATGTAGTTTGTATGTATCATATGTCAGTTTTGTTTTATAGCGATCCCACCACGAGCCTCGTGCTGTATTAAAGGGGTATTTGCCTCCTTCCTACATAACATTGTAAATATATATTTCATAACATGTTCATTTTGTTTTGTCAAGGAAATAAATGTTTATTACATTGAGCAAAAATCAATGTTCGCTTTGTATTTATTTCCAACCGAGTTGTCAACGCTATATATGTTAGTTTCTTATATATATATATATATATATATATAAATATATATATATATATATATATAAAACTATTCAAGTTTAAAATTTAAATGCGAAATCTGTACTCATAACATATATTGCATTATCATGATGTATACATATGTATACTCGTATGTATATAATTAATTTGGATAAAATATAAGATACAGAACATTTACGTGTCATGTGACAAAACATCAAGCATGCATGTATAAATCAATTCTTAATGATGTATTTGTAGCAGTAGTAGTAGTATGATTAGTAACACATGTAGTAGGTATTAATAATGATACTATTACTACTACTACAACTACTACTGCTGCTACTACTATTACTACTGATACGTGTACTACTACTACTACTACTTCTACTACTACTACTACTACTACTACTGCTACTTATGAGAATTTGTTCAAGATAATGATAATAATAATAATCATGACAAAGATGAAAACAATATTAATAATAGTAATGTCCTGGATTAATTTGTTTATTTTTTCTGATATTTACACAGGGTGGAACATATCACCAATTTGGTGGTCTTCCATTGGGTCTTGTTTGGTAAGAATAAAACAAATAACAGCAGCAAAACAAAATAGATAAATACACAACCATATAAACAGTTATAAACCAAATATAGCATTTGATATATCTACGATGTCTCAAGAAGCTCTACAAAATAGAAATTGTATAACGGCATAAATATTTGGATTACTAATGAATTCAGAAAGTTCTAACACTAACGTTCCATAATAATTTGCATTAGGATTACCTATACATGTAAATCCATCAACATGCAAAGAGTAGCCAGGGTGACAAGAGCATAAATAAGCACCGACGGTATTGTTACAGATGTGAGTACAGTCATGCGAAAACAGACATTCGTTGATATCTAGTAGTCAAACATGAAAGAAAACATATCATGCAGGTGAGAAGTTAGAAAAAAACGTTTCACCTCAATCAGAGAGTCACTCTTTGAGGATAATGACTGCCCCCGCGTCCTGCGTTGACGTTTAAGAATCGCCCGGAACGACTGCTATAACACTTTTGCAGCTTCATCATTTTGCCATAAATTTCTTCCCTATTATAAAACATGTGAACAAATCTGTGATAAAATGTAGTTATTGTAGGTTGCAAATCATAATTTACCAATCTTAAAAATGTCTATGATATAATAAGAATAATAAAAATAATAATGTCTTGTTTACCCTGGGTAGCCTCATCAATACTATTACTGTTTTTTCTTGAGGGCCCTGCAATTATATTATTACCCCATCTTTCTAATGAATACGAATTCAAAGCAGTCAGGTCTCTGACTATACAGTGTGAATAAACAAGTAATTTCTGATTCATGCCCCTCAAGTTATACACCAAGTAAAAATGCTGGAATATGCCTTATGACAGGTAACCTATGATTGTTCTTCTTTAATTTGATCAGTTATTGTTCAATCATTGATGATTATAAGCGCTGGCCATTAAACAAAATCATTGCCTTTGGGTTTAGAAGAATGGGTTTCTGGAGTTACTTTCATCACGTGTTTGTGAATGCATTTAGTTTGAATGACGACCATACCTGATCATTGTCAATATGTTAATAGTCATATTAAAGCTCAGATTATATGACACGTTTGATGTCATTTTATTTTCACAACACTATACAATAGTTGGTAATATTTGGACAGCAAATTACAAAATAGGTCTAGCTTGGACTTGTTCTGTACATTACTTACCATTACACGTTGTGCCATCATGATGAAGCTCATATCCTGCCGAACAGGAACAGTCGTATGAACCGGCGTTGTTGGTACAATTCTGACTACATGCATTCATGTCTGTTGAACTACATTCATCAATATCTGCAAAATCAAAACAGACACAAAATGCCAAATAACACAGGGTTTTAGTCCTATGTTCTAAATCCTACATCTTTAAATATATTGGTGTCAGACATAATCACATTTTCACAATTGAGAGCTTAAAGTCAATTCAATTCAACATATATTTGTCGAGCTAAAGTACATGCTGCACGGCGTCAACTCAGGAGAACGACAGCTGACGACACTTCTGCAAAGTGATCTGAGGGTTTATGAGACCAACATTCGGTCTCGTCGGGCTGTCTGTCTACTTGTACTGTGTACTGGGCTGTCGGTGAACTGGGATGCTCCGTTAGGTTACACAATTTTGTGAATGTTGATGAAAACATTATTTTGTCAAAGAACCTGACAATGTAAAGGAATGAATGAAGATAAGTTAGAGACAAGTAAATAAACAAAAAAGACTGATGACGAGACTTTTGTTGTTTTCATTAGATGTTCATACAATTCTTCTACACAGCACACCACCAAAGCTACCAAATTTTATACCGAAAGCTTTAATTTGCGAAAACTAATTTACCTGGGAAATCTAGAGAACATCTAAACATTAGAATGCTTTGGCAACTATATTTGACAAGCTTTTATTCGATGGGTAATTTACATTATTTACATGGTTTTACATGAATCGCGTCCGAAAAACACTAGTACGTAAAATCTAAGTACTGTACATCGATGGATAACCCGAAAAAAGGAAATTATTGGCCATAATAATCTTAACACATGATCTCAACATATATTTTACAACAACATACAGTGCATCGTTTTAGGAGCTATTACCGATAGAATGATATAAAATGGAATAAACTGGACAGAAATGAAGGAGGAACATTTCTCTATGACGTTATATGACGTTTTATCAGGTCGGGGGTTCGGTATCTCGAAAGAGACGAAGTGCAAAAATTTACGACTTGCAGGTATAGTACTTATGAAGTCATTACCATTGTCACATTGGAAGCCGAGCCAACCAGGCGAGCAAGTACAGGAATAAGAGTTGAGCAGATCAGTGCATACTCCACGAAAACATGGATTTGATAAACATTCATCAATTTCTGTAAAAATGAAATGAGAATAATAAATACATTTCACAATATACATACACATTGTAAATCATAGTATGCTTCCATACTGGGATTTGTATTTATAGGCTAGGGATTTTTGTTTACAGAATTGGAAATGATACTTCATAATTGCATATAATTCTCTTGTGATTAAGCCGCTTAGCATATTTTAAGACTTCACTTTAAAAATCCTCATGAAAGTGTTAAATTAAATGTGAAATACATTTACATTTCTGCTCTATGGGCAATGAAATGCATTTCTAAGTTTTGTACTTTATACATGTAACTTTTATATAGATTTTAAGATGACAATTTTTTAAAATTAAAATCTCCTCTCTTCTCTTTCATTTCCTTTCCTTCCTAGGCTTTTGGCCATCCGATTTGGAGGAAGAGGAGACGGGATGGAGGTTGATGTGCCCCTGTTCCGTGAAGATATGCCACTTGTGTATTTGTACCGTTACATGCCCTCATATCGATATCAAGACTGTATCCATCATTGCACGAACATATGTAGCTGCCTTCAGTGTTTGAGCATTCTTGACCGCAGTCACGGACTACAACACATTCATCTATGTCTGAAAGAATACAAACGAAAAAAAGAGTCGCCGTAAATCGACGGAACATAAGGACAAGGTTTACACAATTCTTCCGTCTCTTCTACTTTCATTTACAGATTCAATAGTATGCACTCAAAATTGTCCATCCTGTTACTAATTAATTTTCTGAACAGCTAAATAATGAGTCACAGCTTTTAAATAATAATTTCAATTT